>JAJTUS010000269.1:0-53707 GCA_021399465.1 Hyaloscypha sp. PMI_1271 | reverse complement strand
CCCAGGTTCTTGGGTATCAATTGTTACGGAGCTGAATGATATCAAGTTTATATTTTCTTCAGCCTCATATCAATGAGTGTTTTTATCTCGATAATGCTGTCCTTCGAGTTGAAAAGCTCCCACGGCACAATATCATAAAACCCGTCGCTGGTTCTGGTGCTTGACATCATTCCAAGTATTTCGGCTACACCAGCGAAAGTCTCCAACTTATCGGGTCTATCAACGGCATATTGTCTTCCGAATTGGTAGACGAGAGCAGCAACACACACAGCTATCGTACAGGCGACCGATGTGCCTCGATCACGCTTCCACACGGCACCATTCTCGCTCAAGAAGGCTCCAGAGGAAACATCATCTTGCAACCATGTCGAGAGAACATGCTCTCCGAGAATACTAAAGTTATCGCGTCTTTTCTGATGCTGGGGATTAAACCAAGACTTGTTGCCGTTTCCGTCTGTCGAATTCATGCAGAAGACCAAGTCCCGCTCGCTAGCTGGATACGCAAGCTCCTCTCTATTTCCGCTATTCGAGGCGGCTGCGAAAATAACCACCTTGGATCTTTTGGCAAAGTCTAGCGTATCATTTAGGATTCGTCTCTCGGGATCTTTGAGTTCGTGTAATTCAAAGCCGATGGAGAGGTTGATGAGATTGACTTTCCACACGCAGACGGCGTTCAAGATAGCCTATGATAAAAGTTAGTGGCCGATTTCAAATTACTATGACATCCATGAGCGCGATGGGGGCATACTAGGGCCACTCGTCGAGCTGCAGCCCCGATATCATAGTCTCCTTGATTCCTTTCGAGAACTCTTGCCACAAACAATGTGGCATCTGGGACAAGCTGGAGCACAATACCAGCAAGGTGGGTTCCATGTCCTGACACATCCGATGGCTCAATATTCGCTCCTTTTCCCAAACTTGCCAAAATTTCCGAGACTTCCCTGCTACTGTAGCCCGTGCGGTCGACCGCGGGATGCGCTACGCAAGCGTCGTCGGCTAAAAAGTCCCTATAGCGTTCACTTGAAGTTGCCATTTTCCTTCTCCAGCGTTGAAGAATGACAGGATTGGTCGTATCGATGCCTGTGTCGACGACAGCAATTTTGACTGGGACCACGCTGTCTGGTAAAGTATTAGGTGGAAAGATAATTTCTCTGTGCGTGATGAAGTCACACCACCACTTGTTGGCGGAATTCTCCTTCATCTTATCGATTTGCTGGGGGCTCATGGGAGGCAAACTTGGGTCCACAACGGTTGCGAATTCTTCATCTTGAGGACTAAATTCGCCAGCTTGTGGAAGCGATATTGGTGAGAGAGGTAACGATGGAGCCCGACTGGCGCGATGGGATGCATCTCCTCCTGGCTGCACCAAAGTGTTAACAAAAAGGTTACTGCTGCCTCCAGTGTTGATCTCGTTGTTTGATGGGGCCAATTGTGGCCCAAGGTAGTGGGGGATAGTGCGAACCTGTTCTTTAGCATTGAAGCATGCAGTTGCAAAAGTTTCAGCGTCTAACGACAGAATTAGCTGAAGTAAGCTTGAAATAGGAAGGAGAGGATCAGAACTCACCTCCTGCATGTGTAAATTGGATTTCCAAGGCCCTCACGTCTTGGTAAGCCTTGTCTGGTTGGGAAAGCGGGTCATTATGGAGTCGCACCTGCCGGTGACTTGGATCGGACCTCCGGCGACTTGAACCATCCTCTCTCGTGGTGCTTGGCACCAATTTGAACCCCCAACTTTGTATGCTTGATAGTCGTCTTCTATGATTGGTGTGACGCTCTTTTTGTTCTTTTTTAATGGATTCTACGCTGTTGAGTGTCAGAACCAGCTTGTTCGTATCATACAACTCCGCGTAGTGGTTGAACCATTGAAGACGGAACTGGTAATGACATTGGAACGGAACGGGATCCATGTGCGCAAAAAAGGTGAAGATTGTGTCTGAATGTCGCCAGAGCTTGATTGGTCTCGATTTCGAATATTGCGTTAGTCTCCTTGAACCGATTGTTTCCGTATCGAAAGTATGCAACAGGTGTCTATTGCGGATCTTACTCTGAAAAATGGAACTCTGCTCCTTGGATGGAAAGTCGTACTCTGGATTGAACCAACCTACTCTGCCAGGTGGCTCTCCGAATCGAAATGCGTGCTTAGCGTTGCTCGTAGTTTTCTTTCCAGGATCAGAAGGGCGGTAATATTTGAAAACAACAACGTTCTCGCACTCAGGTTGTGAAGAGTGATTAGAGGGAAATGTGTATGGGATGCCTGCTGTATCCTTGGGGACTGGTTATCGTGAGCTTATTGGGGTGGACAGTTCGGAGAGTCCACCTACCCATATGTTGAATGGTACTATTTTGATCGTCCCGCCACACTACTATCCTTTCGTTGTTGCCTTCATTCTCTTCAACGATATAGGAGACAAGCTTGTAGGACTCGGAGTTTCTGTTCCTCAAGGGTCTTAGCAAAGACAGGGTGGGCACGACTAAAGACGACGATCAACTTACCCCTCCGATCCCTTTAAAGTAAGGAGGACAAATCCGGAGCTATCCGGAGCGCGGGCCGGCATTTGTGGGCAATTCTTCCGCCGTCCTCCATGAATGCAATGACGCACAGTGAGGTGTGGGGGTGCGGAGGTAGAATCTATGTCAGCCTGGTTTGGGTCTGTGGATGCAACGTCGATAGCTGGAGCAGGAGTTGCAATTGTCGAGGAATCGGCTATAGATGGCTCCGTGGTGGGAAGATCAAATTTTCCACCAAACACCTTCTCGAGTTGTGAAAAGATAGTCTCCGCAGAGAGCATGTACGCAATTGTAGACTTGGGATGCCCAGCTATTATATGTCCAAAGAGGTCACCGTTGCGAGCGTCCACAACCCACGTTCCGCTATTGCCTTTCGCTGTCACATGTGAGCATAAAATCCATGACATAGAAAACCCCTATCTACTTACCAAGAAATGAGTCTAGCCGTATGGTCCACACCTCTTGATATGTTACGCTCCGAGGTAACAGTGAATAGGACGGAGTCCCTGATATTCTCCCCTTCAACACTCCGTTAAGGCCAGTAGCAAGAACGACATCATGGTCCGAAGGCGTCTCTGCTGCGATTTTTCGTGGATGTAGGCTCCTCTGCTCCCCATTTTCTTCCCATGAGATCAAGTTTCCGGCTGTGAATGTGCGGTTCTCGATCTTTATCAAGGCCCAGTCCGCGCCATCATTTCCCGCAATAGACAGAAGTTTGCCAAAACTTTGCCACTTATCTGTACTTAAAGAAGCATTTTCTTGCGAGAGCGATGCATTAGAAAAATAACTAACATCTCGTCCCATTGGCCTTCCTCCGTGTTCCTTTGGGGTCACTGCTAACGACTCCGAGGATGAGGAAATGCTTCCTATAAAACCTCTTGTTAATTCACAGCGCTCTATGTGTTATGCCGGGAGGACCTCTATACCTTCACTGGTCATGGCGACAACATCTTGTTCATCGCCGTCCGAGCCCTCATCACTGTCCGCGTCGAATGCGAACTCGGAGTCGCATCGGGGAGTGAGGTACTCGGGGTCGTATCCGCCAGAAAATACATGTGCCGCAGTCAAGCCAAAGTACTTGCCTCGCGAGCATACAATCCCACCAAGAGTGGCCATTCTGGCCGCACTTGAGCCAAGACCATTTCTTCCTGCAAGAAGAGCACCACACGAACTGTTGCTTGGTAAGTAATAGATTTCCGAGGAGCCAAGAATTTCAGTAGACGAAGACTTAATCCAAGACGCGATGGGATCGTTGTCATTGTCTTTTGCATCCGCAGCGAGTAACATCGGTGCCTCTAGCGACTGTGGTGGCCTCGAACTTTCTGCTAGCTTGACGGAAGGGAAAGCTTTCAACAATTCCTCGCCCTTAGCTAATTTAATGGCTCTCTGGCGAGGCCCTTTGCGCTCGCAGCTGAATAGAAGAGTAGGGCATGCCTTCTCCTTGTTTTTGCCGATCATGTACAGGCCGAATATCACCATACATTGTTCTCTTTCCCCTTCGTTAACATAGTCCGAGCGGGAGTTGAGGAGGATTCTCGTTGCATCAAATATATCTTTTGAGATATCGCGAGCAGGGCCAATAACTTCCCAGCACTGGTTCCTTCCAAGTGGATGGTATCGTGTACCGATTGAAAGATGACGCTCCGGCCATTTCGACATCGCAGCTGGCCCCGGTTGTTCAAGCTTCAGCCGCACGTATTCTTGTCGCGCAACGGTCGTCGTCAGCGACATTGGTTTCAGTGCCTATGGCCGTAGATGGTCAGGCAATAGTGCTCGAAATGTTTGCGAAAGCCGTCTTCGTCGATATAGGATTGATACGAAGAAGAAAGAACCACGGAGATTGTTTGAATGAAACATTGCCAACCGCTGGTAGAGGTCTTATCGGTGGCGGTGGCTGTACCTGCAGGGCAGTGTCATTGGATGCAACCTGAAACCCACCGCCCAGCCTCTGCAAAACCCCCCGTAGTCAAAAGAGGCTCTCATCTCAGCCTTGCTAATTCCATCTTCATGTCAATGTTTAACCCATCCTGACGATATTGGTTTTCCATCTCATTACCGAATCATGGATCCCCTCAGTGCCAAGATTCTTCACCCCCAAATCTCTCCCCAGAGCAAATGTGCCATCATCAACGCAATCTGGCGGACCAATTTCAGCCCAAGTGACTTCGGCTGCAACTCGCCTGCTGATAGTTATTTTCGGAATTATCTGAAGCATTGCCAGCCTGCACTTCGAGGAGGCGGGAATTCAACACTCCTCGAAACTCATGGAGACATAGTCAACATCATCCAGCTCCTTCAAGTAGCGCACATCAATCGTATAAGCGTCAGGACGAAGATTAGAGACGATCATGCCGGGCCATTGGAGGATGAGGTGTTGGATAATTCGATTGACTTAGCAGTTCGACTTTGGCTCATGATTCCTATTGGAGGCTTCTCACATGCTGTTGTGCCTGGACAGACTGTTCTCCAATGGACCGTAGGCAGCATATCGGACATCTTGACAAAGAACTTCGATGAAAATCCCCTTTTGGACACGCCTGTAAAACTGGGCAAGGTCTTCAACGCGATGAACATCGAGCGTATTGCAGGGATTCGTATTATATGGACCGATAACCTTGCTGACCATCTGAGAATGAGGGACGATGATACCGGAGTTTGTATCTTTCACTACGCATCTTTCTTAAGGTATCACCAATCATGGGAAGTGTATATGGACTACGTACCCTACAAGGATGCTAATAATATGCAGTGAAAGTAATGGGAGCCGCATTTTCCCCAAGGGGATTTTAGAGGAAACACTTCAGACTCTGGCTCTCTTGCTCCCTCAGCATGACCCCTCAATAGGGAAGTGGTATCAAAAATACATCTCCAAGCTGTCTCTTGATAGTTCGGCAATTAAATGCGGACAGTTGAACTCAGAAGATAGGCAGATAGAGAAATTCAAATTCTGGCATGATAGGCTGGTTATTTTGAAGCAGGTCTTCGATGATACCGAGCCCAGTACTGTAAAGCAGTGGTGGAGAGATCGGAGGAAGCGGGTTCAATGGTATACGTTTTGGGTTGCTGCGATTGTTCTTGCCCTAACGATTTTATTCGGCTTGGTGCAATGCATTGAGGGAGGGCTACAGGCGTGGAAAGCTTTCCATCCTTGAGAAGCAGTGCCATGAGGGGGATGAGTAACGAAGATCTGAAAAGCAGAAGAGGAATTCAGGTTGTAAACAGAGACAGGAAGAGGGTTTATAGAAAACAGCAGCAAATCTCTCCCTGAATAAGACCTTTATGCTCCACCGCCGTGGGCGATTACTCATGTCATAACGTGGATCTATTTTCATGAGGGTCCAGTTCGGGATCCTTAGGAGCCTGTTTGGGCTCTCTAGGGCTCCTATCGAATTATTAAATTAGTTCAATTCGATCAAATTTAATCGAATTTCAGTCGAATCGAATTTTTTTACTAGATTCGATCAAATATTCAATAGTTCAATCGAACTTTCCACGTAATAATTAGTTATATAAAGCGATTTTGCACACATACATCTAGTAATTTTAATATTATATTTTGATTTTTTTTAAAGCTATTCAGATATTAGGAGTATTAAACACGTGATTTACTTACTTTACTATATTTCTCTATCATAATTAGCCTTAGCTAGCTACTTTCTTATATATATAATCCTTTAATAAGATTAAAGCCCTTAAAGTACTCGAACTCATTATTATTTAATAAAGCTTTAAGATATCCCTAGGATTAGGGTTAGGGGTTTATATTTACTATCTATATTACTAATAACTAACTATAATATTAAAGGTTACTATATTTATATTACTAGTAAGACTTTAATCTCTCTTTTAAGTAATAAGAATTACTTTATATAAGCTTACTACTTCTATTAATACTTCCTAAAGTTTACTTATAGCCTGTTATTATCTAATACAAGTACGCTATTACTAGCTTATAGTTATTTAAGTTTATATTCTAGTAGTAATAATAACTACTTCTTAATATATAACTTTAAGTCTATAAGAAATACTATCTAGTACTATTTATAGATCTGTTTATTATTATACTCGAGAGTTAATTAAGAGAAGCTATACTTCTAATTAACTAATATAAGAAAGAGTATTAAATACCTAGCTCGGAATTTACTTAGTTATATCTAATATCTCGCTTATTAATTTATTTCCTTTAAATATAGAGTCGAATACTCTCATATTTATTAGAGTTAATTAGAATTTACTAGCTAAGCTTTCTAATTAGTTTACTTGAAGTCCTATATAATAAAAGTTTTACTTTTTATATAATAATATATCTTTTATAAGATTATATACTATAATTGTCTTAAGAACTAAACTCTATAGTCTAGTTTAAGTTTATTTATTTTTACTTAAGTTTTTTTTCTTTTTATAATTAATATATTTCTTTAGAGTATTTACTTACTTCTTTTATAAACTTCTTATTTCTTCCTATAATTAGGATTCTTACTACTAAGCTATAACTACTCGTATCTTATATAACTATTTACTAAGAGTCTAAAGACTCTTATAAGTAAATAGAGGTTTTTATAAATATTAAGATTTATAGTTATTAGTACTTATTTTAGGGTATTTTACTTATTATAACTAAAATAATAAAATAGAGAGTTATAACTACTTTATTTATTATTACTACTTATTCTCTTAATTTAGTAGTTTATATATATATTTCGAGGTTATATTATTATACTCCTTCTAATATTCTCTATAATTTATTAAACTATTTTTATAACTTATCTTAAGTTAAATTAGTAAATATAATAACTTCTTAAGTTAAAAAAATAAGTATAATAACTTCTTAAGTTAAAATAGCGAGTTTAATAACTTCTTAAATTAATTAGTAAAAATAATAATTACTTAGATTAAGAATAATAAGTTTAATAACTTCTTAAATTAAAGTGAGTTTAATAATTAAGGCGAGTTTAATAACTTCTTATTATTATAAGTATAAGAGAACTACTGTGGTACGGCTGGCTGTACACTATCGATTTTCGCGATTTTAGGTAGGTTTGATATTCTAATCACATGGCCACGGATATGTCCGAGATCATGTGACTTTAGTATTTCGCATAAGAAGGCTAGAGTTTCCGTAGCTATAGAATAAGAATCCATATATCATTTTCATACTTTAGTTCTACATATTTGCACACTGATTTTGTACTACTTTAAGTCTGTCTTATAGTTATTGTTTTTTAGTGTTTTTACTATTAGTCGATTTTATACTCTATAGTATTTTATATAGGTTTTTGTCTTACTATATTTTTCCCTCCTATACTACTACTTTCTTAAGCTATACTTAATTCGATTTCCCTATAAACCTATTCTAATTACTCCTGAATTATAATTAAGATTAAAGAGACTCTCTTAAGTTATCTCAAGTTAAAAAGAAAGTTAATATTAGTAAACTTTATTCTAATAAGAAATAGCTCTTTTTTATTTTATTACTTTTATTCTTACTCTAATTATAAAAGTTAAACTAAATAAACTAAGACTAAGTAATTCTTATAGCTTTAATAAAACTAGATCTCTAAATTATATATATATATATATAACGTGGTTTATTAGGACCTTATATATATTAAGACCCTATATACTTTTCTATTACCTTACTACTTTGAAATGTAATTACTTAACTATAATATATTAAATTAATTAAAACTAATTAGAATCTAATAAACTAGATATATCTATATTCTCTTAATAAGTCTATATATTATAACTAGTCTTCTCGTAATTTCTATAACATCGCGCGCTCGATTATCCCTCGTTCTAATAACCCCCTCTAGAGTACTTATTATATCAAATCTATTTATCTACTTTCTTTTAAGATAAAATATCGTATATATCCTCTATAGTAAGTATACCTCCTTAACGAATATGATTCTTTTTAGCCCTCTAACGCTTAGAAAGTACTTTATTTACTACTTGAAGTATATATAACTTAGTAGATATAAGGGTTATCTTATAAGCTAAAATCTTTATACTCTTTACTAATATAGCGATAGTTAAAAAAAAGTGATATTAGTGAGCTTCCTTAATAGTAGGTAATACGATTCCTAACTAAAGTTATCTATAATAGGGCGTTAGTCGGGTTATATAGTATTTAAGAGACCTAAAGGTTAGTATTAGTAGAGGGGGGCCTAGTTAATATTAGAGTTCGTAACTTAATATCGAGCTTTGAAATTACTACCTAAAGATTAAAGGGAATTAGGCTAGCTCTATAGAATCTAGCTTAGGTATTTTGGACTATAATTAACTATAGATATACTACTTTGAAAGCTATAAAGAACTTGACCTTAGTAATATAATAGATATAAGCTTTTATAAAGCCTTTAATTTACTAACTATATATTTACTTTAATATACTAAAATATCTAATATCGAGTAGCTAGGTTAGATAAGAGGAGTAAGGAGGTAATCTAAGAGCTATAATATTATAGGACTTATAATAGTCTTAGAATTTAATTAATTCGTGACTCTTATACTTATCTAGAACTAGTATCTAATATAAGCCCTTTATATAAGGAGTAATATATTTATCGAAGTATTTTAGCTAGTGTGGACTCTAATAGATCGATAAGCGAACGATCGATAATCGCGCTAATTTATCGATAATCGATAATCGACTATTAATAATAATAATTATCGAACTAGGGCCTTAGCAATACTATAGGGCTACTACAAGGCTACTATAGGGCTAATGCGCTATATTTATAGGCCTTATACTACCTTTTCTTCACTATAGCAGAATTCCGATTTAGTAAAGGCGGTATAAGGCCTATAAATATAGCGCCTTAGCCCTATAGTAGCCCTATAGTATTACTAAGGCCCTAGACCCACTATTATCGATAGATTTAGTACTATAAAGGTGGTCTAAAGCCTATAAATATAGCGTATTAGCCCTGTAGTGGCCCTGTAGTGGCCCTGTAGTATTACCAAGGCCCTAGACCCACTATTATCAATGGAATTATCGATGGGCTCGCTTAATGACTAGCTAGGCCCACTTTTATCGATGGGATTATCGATAAAAGTGGGCCCTAGCCATTAAGCGAGCCCTATTACATTAATAGTATTAGTATTAATAATGTTATCTACGTTATATAATAGACTATTAAATAGAAATATAATAGTATAGTGATAATAGTCTACTTTTATACTAATCTTTATACTAATTAGTTTATAATTAAACTAGAAAGCGAGATGTTCATGTAATAGGGCTCGCTTAATAGCTAGGACCCACTTTTATCAATGATAATTATCGATATCAATCGCTTATCGATTAATAAGCCGATAACGATCAATAAGTGATAATCCTAATTAATAATTTATCGGAGCCCACACTGATTTTAGCTATTCTAGACTTATCTCATTATTTATCTACTCGTTATTTATAGGTTTAATAACCTAATTACATAGGAAGTCAGTCTTAGAGTACTAGTTCGCGAGGTAGTTAATACCTTAAATAACTAAAAATAGAAGGATATCCTAACCTTTACTATTAATATAAATAATAGCTATCACTTATTCCTAATTACCTAGCTATATTCCCTTAGCTCTACTATATTAATTAGTACGTGTAATAACTATCCTAGGTATAATTTAGTCTATTAGAAAGCTAGTCTTATTAAAGTTATAGAAATCGCTATCTACTATACTATATTTAGCCCTCATATTCTAAACTAGTTAGAACTACATACTCATTAGCTTAGGATCTTCGTATAAGGCTCTTTAGAAGTTATAAACACGATTAAAACGCGTCTTTAACTCTAGGTAGTATTATAGAACAGCTTTGATAGTGGTGCTCTGGTGGAACATTCATGTGACATTATGAAAGGATGCTTTCTGCAAAAGCGGTCAGGTCGACGACGACGCGAATGTAATTTTCGAGTTGGGAGGTACCCCAGGGTATAGGAGTAGTCACAGCACATAATCGCCAAAGAACCATGAGGAATATCGGAGTGTTCGTGAAGTCTGGCTCGCTTGAAGTCAAAGTACCTACGGTTTGTCTCGTCACGGAGGGCGTCTCGCTACCCAGAGACGGACACTACATCTTAATGTATGTGCGAGCCAAGATGCCCCTTCGCTCTTAGAATTTGCGAATGCACTGAGTGGCAGAGGTTGGAGGCTTTGAAGAGGGTGCCCCGCAATTCCCGCCGCCAATATATCTCCAGTCAATGGCTTTGGAGCCTATCAATAATTCATTGACCTTAGAAGTATTGGGAAGCTCAATGCTGTAAGTGTCGCTTGGGTCTACGGGGCTCACGGCTTGTTCTTTCAGCGTTCCTTCCGCTTTAAACTAATGATCGATTCCCTGCACAGGTGCCAAACTTTCCCGGCCATTCAGACGTGGCTAAAATCGACGTCATCGAATATTGGACTCAAGAGAAGTAATGGAAACTCGGAGAAGAACGGACGTTGAATTGCCTCCCGATCCTTTGTCCCTTCATTTCAAATCTCCCAATCCGGCGGCTGATTGTGTCCTTGTCTCCGCAAATAGACAAACAATTTGGAATCCAAATCGACATCCTTTGATTTCTTGACCTATGCTCTTTGTGAACCCTTTACTCGCATGCTGTTCTTTTATCCAGACGGTTATAAAGAAAAGCTCAAAATAACCTGTGATCAAAGTTTATAGAAATAGGACAAGTCAACCACTTGACTGACGTATAACCAGAGCTCTCCATTTCACCGCACCCTTGTAGTCACTTATTCCACCCCCCCCAATATCCACACACTTTCACAGCAGTCTTACAATATGTGGTGCTGCTGCCAATGTTCTGCGACCCATGAAGGAGCTAGCGTTCCCGATGCTGGTTGGTGCACTTCTTGCGGTCATTCGACTTCCGGTTGCTCTGACTGCTTTGCTTATTAATTATTAGTACAGTAAAGTAACGAAATATAATTAATCGTATTTTCAAACTTAAATTTCCCCAATTCTCGGATTGACGGAGCTGAAAAACTTCTCTGTCTGAGTGGCCGTGTATGTGAATACTTTTTTATTCGGTGTAGTGTGGATGGTTTGTAGAAGGGAATAGATATGAGTCGATAACATCCCCCCCCCCCCCCCAACCTTTTTCTTGACCTTCCTCTGAATTCTTGCTGCCTTTGAGGGAGATCATCTCAGATTGAGAATTTTAGTCAACCACTAACATTGGCGAGAAATTCAATGCTCAAGTTCACAAGTCTCCTCCCCCTCGTTTCCGAAGTTTGTACCATTGCCGAAACACCCCGATCAGTCCCATCGCTATCGGACTCGACCAATCCCTATCTCCACAATTGACCCCGCCACTGAAGTAACATCGTTGGCAGAATACTGACTCCGACAATCAGAGCAGCTGTCACCGCCGCACTCGCAGCAACTCCGACACTGGTAAACATATCTGGAAACCTATAAAACCTATCAGTCAGGAACTTAATCAGTTCCCAAAGCACATCAAACACCTACCAAAACTGTCCAATAAACCCCCAAACCTGCCTTACAAACGTGGTAAAGACCCCAATACTCGCCGACTCCTCCTGGTGACAATCCACACCATAAGTAATCAGCACCGTCGTCACAACCCGGTTTTCAACGCCTACAATCGCAATCCCGATCACGGGCATGATAATCCATAAATAACTTTCAAAACACGGGGAGGCAATCATTGCGGGTACGGGAAACGTCATCCCCATGCTAAACTCTGCCCATTACCCCTTGCCCATCTGTCGATCTCGGCTATAATTCGGATCCAGTTTACTTATTGTCCCTGACTGGGAGTTCAAATGCCCTTTAGAATTCCAGGTAATTGAAGGATCCCAGAGGTGACTAGAGCGTTTAGAGATACAATCCAAGAACCCTAACAGACTTTCTGTTTGAAGCAAATCAAAGGACATGTGTTGAAGTTGAAGGACTGTAGCACATGTAAAGCATGAAACCCCTGGTGGCCTGACCGTGAGTCATGAGGGATTACCAAAAGCACCGAAATAAACAACTACATGCTCTTATACAGCTCATCAAACTTTTCCTCGGCAACTTTCATACAGTCAACACCATAAACAACTTTCTGTACGTCCGTATCCGCCCACTTATCAGGAACCCTTGCTTTCCCACCCTTAGCCTTCAGCTCTGCAAACTGCCTATCCCTCTCCTCCTTCGCAGCTCCCTTCCCCAAATGCAGTTCCCTTGCCGAAGCTGCGGCCCACTCAACCAGCATCTCCGCTCGCTCTTTCCTGACACTTTCATATACTCTCAGCGTTT
The DNA here is from genome assembly GCA_021399465.1 of Hyaloscypha sp. PMI_1271. Classification (NCBI taxonomy): domain Eukaryota; kingdom Fungi; phylum Ascomycota; class Leotiomycetes; order Helotiales; family Hyaloscyphaceae; genus Hyaloscypha; species Hyaloscypha sp. PMI_1271. The sequence goes on along the minus strand of JAJTUS010000269.1, from coordinate 40,932 downwards.
TATTAATCGTTTCGGGTGAGGAATCCGGTAGTTTAGTAAGGACAACAGCAAGAACGGCGGCATCCTCGATAGCCTGTGCTGCACCTTGAGCGAGATGTGGAAGCGTTGGGTGACACGCATCCCCGACTAGGGCCACGGATCCATGAACCCAAGTTGGCAACGGCGCGTGGACACGGAGTTTCCATTCACACACCTCACCTTCTGGGACCAGGTTGAGCATTCGCTGCACCTTTGGGCAGAAGTCTGCAAAGACTTCAAGCATTGCTGGTTTCGAAGCTTTGGTGGTGTAAGTTTCTGTCGGTGCGGCGGCAAAATTGACGTCCGGTTGGGTTGTTGAAAGATTGTAGACGGTATTGTTTGAGACCGGGTAGGCAATGATGTGCCGCCGTTCTCCGATCCATCGTACTACACGCTCACTATCGATAAGCTCGAGCAATTCAGGGTCATGCTCTAATTGCGTTCGATTCAGCACGATGCGGTACGCTGCTTGGTCTGTATCTTGAATATCAGCTGAAACATCGAGTAACTTGAGCATGTCTCTACGAGTGTTGCTCTTGATGCCGTCTGCGGCCAGTAAGATGTCGCATTCAACTTCATACGGTTCTCCTTGTCGTGGGACAGCTGTAAATGTGACTTTTGGTGCAAACGATATTACATCCTTCAAGCCTGTCGAAAAGTTGAACTTGATGGCTTTATGAGATTTGCAACCATTATACAACCCATTGGCCAACGAAGCTCTGTGGCCAACCATATGAGGATATCCATAAGTCTCGTAGACGTAGTCTAGATCAACGTGGGCCAGCTCTCCGTCACTTGCTCCGTCTAAAGATTAGTCAGATTCGACACTAATGATGTTTGAAGATGCAACATTCCTCTTATACTTGTTTCTTTAACCAAAACAGCTTCTTTCTCAATATCCTTCCAAACACCAAGCCGGTCAAGGATCCGTGACATATTTGGCGCGAGCTGGATGCCGGCACCGACGAACCCCAGGTTGGATGCTGTCTCAAACACCTCGATATTTTCGAATCCGTAATGTGCAAGGGCAAGTGCGCAGCATAAGCCACCCATCCCTGGATCCTCGTGAGCTTGGGGCGGGCTTGGACCGAGATTGGCAAGTGAACATACCCGCGCCAATTACACATATTTTCAACTCTTTCTTAATATTATCCTCCATCTTTTCAACATGGGGACCCAGGAAAGGGAATATAGAACCTTGACGCTCGAATGTTTGATTAGGAAGCGGTTGATGTGGCGGGGTCGTGAAGGGGGGAAATGTGGGAACCACTTCCTGTGTCGATCAAGTAGTCTAATTCTCTTACTGAACGCAGTTTAGTTCCAGGCACAAGTCTTGGAAGTGTCCTGAGAACAAGGGAACGGTGTGGCTCCTTGGAAAGCCACCACAACGGGAGAGCTGTGGGTGTACAGGGAAGGAAAAGTCCCATGTAATTGCGGGGTAGGCCTAACAATGCCGAAGAGCCTTATTGAATATTGACAGACATGTCTGGCACACTACTCCGTGGTTTCCTCGTGGGTTGAACAATCTTCGATCGTCGACGACCCCAAATGTGGCAAGACCGTGGGTGTACAGTACAAGAGTATGATGCGGGACAGCGGTCGTCATCTGGTGTGGGGCAGGAGGGGCACTATCCTTAAGCGGTGGGGCACTAGCTCCCCCTGTCCTTATGGTATATTTGTGCACTAGGAATCTCCAGGGCGGGTTGTGACGGGGTTTTCTTCCGCATCACAAAGGTAAACAGATCTCCAGCGAGCCAAGAGGAAAAATCGATAGGTTTTTATTTAGGGAAGCAGTTTTACTTTCTTGTTGAGTGATTATCCCATTGGGCTGGATGATTGAGTGTCGTTTGTCCCTCCGGAACACTTCAAAGGATTCAATGAACAGGATAAACAAATTACAAAGAACCGAAGGTACGCAAATCTATGTGAGGAAAGAATTGGGTGTGCTTGAGTGGAGCGAATCTAGTTTGAGGGATCGGTTCTATTTTTGACGCGCAGAAAGAGCAGCTGGGAAATGTCTGAATTTAGGTGTCGGATTCGGGGGGACGCTCGAGAGATTTACGCTGCTCGGAAACGCTGATTTTGAGGGAGGCGTTAGATTTTACAAGAATGGTTACACACTGATTTCGGAATTTACCAAGCTTCACTAGACGAATTTGTAAACTGTGAGAATCTTCGGGAAGGCATGGGGCGTATTATCATATCTTTTCAATGACAGAGAGACATCCACTGGTCAATGACGTCCTCCATATCATAAGCAATTCCCCACTGACTCGAAAGGCACCGAAAGAGCTTTTGCATCGAGTTCAGCTCATACAACAAGTTCTCCGCAACACCCACGCTGCCCACCAAACTCGCCAACTCTCCCCTTATATACCGTCTCGTCTCCGATGCATCGCCATCCGGAGTTCCAATAACCGGTACGGATTCATATCCCGAAGAAAGAACGGACTGCCAGTCCACACTCGAAGGCAGATTCACAGTCGTGAGCCCCGCGAGAGAGAAGGCACAATATACAGCCGCAGAAGCAAACAACGAGTTTGGGATATGGATCACATGCGCTCTCCCCCTGGGCAACCCTTCTACAATTTCCTGAATAGCAGTGGCATGAAGCAATGCCCTTCTAGCATCCTCGGTGTTTGCCCAGCTCACGAGATCAAGCTCCGTCTTCTTGGAATCTCGACCGGGACAGACATGCTGCGTGACGCCGTAGCGTGAGCACACGGATCTGCACAGCAAGGAAGAATCTTTGCATGCATCGAGGCAAAGAGTATGCCACCGGAGAAATATCTCGAGCCTCTCGGGTTCAGACATACTTGTGCTGTCTGAGATCATAACGTGGATTTGTGCGAGCGCTCGACGAAGCTCGAATTTCGTGGGAACACCTATCAAGGCACCAGCATCGTTATCACAATCCGAAACCAGCGACCCCAGTCCCTCTAGAATTACTCGGAGTGAAAAAGCCGAGAGTTGTGGTGGCATGTCGATTTGGGGTTGTGGTGAGAAGAGTGAGCTGATGATTTTTCGGAACGTGTACGACGGTGGAGGACATTCTTGACATTGCATCTGCGTGAGCCAGTCACCAGCACTGCGAGCCTCAAATGCTAGCTCCGTGCTAGGGAGATCGAGTTGGTTCGCTGCGTGGCGGACTGAGGGCAGCTCTCCAGACATCCGTGAGATGAGGCCGTCCACCAAATAGTGCCCAAGCAAGGCACGTTGCTGAATTTCCCTAGCGGCCCAACGTCTCCAACATATGTCCTTTTCGTCATCGGACGCATCTATGGAGGGTAGATCGTCGAAGGAGAAGGGCTCGCTATCGGACAAGGCACATTGCCGAGCCCAGAAAAATCCGAGAGCATGGAAAGCCTGGCTTGCTGTGCGAATATGGCGATTCTGTGTTGGACTGTCAGTTAGGATATCGAGGTTTGCTTGCTTTTTAAAGTGCTTACTTTTGAAAGAGCTCCATACACTTGCGCTAAGAGTGCAGTGACGACCAATTGAACTCCCTGGCACGAGTCATAAGGTCCACGATGTGTTATCAAAGTTTCCCACTGCGAGGCCGTGAGTTTCAGTACATTTACATAACTCCACACCCTACTCACAGAAGTGGTCACAGCTACGTGGGCAAGTCTCCATAATGCCTCGCCCTAAATACGTATTTAGCATACCGAGTTGTTTAGAGAAGGACTGAGTCGGCACCTTTGCAATCGAATTCTTTGGGCCAAGATATAGTGAACCAATCGCCATTGCATTGAGCAACAATGGCTGTGTACATTCTCTGAAAACGAACGCTCCTCGATGGAGAACAGGAAAAGTGGGCATAAATCGACCAAAAAACATGTGTAAACACTCATCCAAAAAGACCGAAGTGAGTGAAATAGCTTCGACTGCTGCTGTGACAGATGATGACTGAGCAGGGAGTCAGCCATGGGTTCTCTGCTGAGAAATGCGACTTTCCACTTACCAGCGATGAGACCATCTCACTGACGTTGTGCACAGCTCTGTGACTCTCTCCAGTCGGAATAGTTCCAATGGAGGGACTCTTCACTTCGTCTGCGAAAGCAATTCCTGTTTCCATACCAGAATTGTTCATTTGAAATGTATGAGATGTTATCGGTAAAGTGGCGAAGGGTATTTGCCACTGATTTGAATTTTCCGAGGCCATCAGCGTCTCAAATAAATCCTCAGAGTCAGGCCATATTAAATCGAAATCTAGGTCTGCCGATTGTGGAATATTAAATATATTGCCAATAGGTGTACTTTGTTCGCTATGCGAAGTGTGGATGTCCATTTCATTCCCGATTGTCGCTGGAGATTGACCAGCGAGGATGGTGCCTCTGAAGGGAGAAAACGAAGTCGCGAGGCTTGATTGAGATACGAGACTGGAGGACGGGGAAGGTGGAGAAGGGTAATTGTGTGCATCTTTTCGCGTGTGTAGCTTTTCATGACGTGCCAGTGAGTCCTGTCTCGAGAATGTTCGCTGGCACTCTTTGCATCGGTATGGCCTGCATCCGGTGTCTATGGTGTTCTCACAGTCAATTGAGTGCAATCAATCATTGCGCAGGCCTACTACATACGACTGCGTTCGTGTCTCTGAACAATGTGTAAGTTTTTGTAACGGGAGGTAGGGTTTCGAGGCAAATACCCGCAAATGCTCTCCTTTGGAGAAGGTCTTCTGGCAGAATCTGCACTCCATTGTTTTGTAGGCTCTGCGATGAGGACGGCACGGTTGATGTTCTTTCTCAAGCTGCCTCTTGTTGGACTATACTACCCAGCAAGTCTTGTGGGTTGATTGAAGGAAAGAGAAATATTAGGATCAGTGCTTGATGAGGTAGACGTGCAGCAATCTATCTCCGCATTTCGTTCCTACAGGGGGTACGAGTACCTTTCGGTGATATTTTTAGACGCCGATGCGGACCCCGCATAAATACTATCCCGGGGAAAATAATTCTGCAAATCGCACGTGGCTAGGCCCCTTTATGTTACAACAAACTTACAACTATATTAGGTTTCACTCGCTACTTACAAATTATCGAAAGAGATTCAGGTGTAGTTGGCGTGTAACGTTTCACCACCTGTAGCTCTTACCTATTACTCATATGCATACGGGCCTCATGTGAATTAAGTCTTATGTGTAGCACGCTCGCGAAGACATTAAAAAGGGTTGACCCCACAAGGCTCAATTTCACTTTAATGCCACGACCGTGGCAGAACTTGGGGCATCCTGGTCGTGATCTGCACGAGGATACTGAAGACATGGTGGCAAAAGAAGCGAAAGGGGAGACTAGCAGGGTCTACCAACCCTTCACGCCCTTCAACTGGCAGCTGTTGGATACTGACCGAGAGGTAAAACAACACATAATGGCATTTAGAGAGTGTAACGATACTGATTTCTCTCTTAGATAGGAATCAATCAACCTTCACAACCCATACCGGATTTTGGTGCTTGCCCAGCGGTGGGGTAATAGGTTGCGAAGGTCACGTGCGTAAGCGAGCATTGGGTGGCTGTCAATCTGCGGGAAGAATGAGCCGCATTCGTGCTTAATCCTCCACACACATCTCCAGGATCGATATTATAGTCAAATGCTGCTGATTCATGGCGATTCCTATATCATGGAGTGTATTCTGTAACAGCCTATCGCTATGTCGGTAAGCCAAAACATCCTGCGATGGTCATGCTCCTGCGCAAAGCCGGAAGACTGACGGAGCCTTGTTCAACAGCGCGATTCGAAAGTGCGCTCCAGACCCGACACGGCGATCACAAACACCCCAGGACTCGGAGATGTGAACGATGTCGCCCTCCCCGGGCGAAGATTCCACGTTTGGGGCTTACGACGCCGCGCAAGCGACGCTATCGATGATGTGAGAGGTCCTCTGGGGCTACACTTGTTGCATTTGGCGGCAGAGCCTTTGGTGGACTTCATTTTCGTCCATGGTCTACGAGGTGGGTCCATCAAGACGTGGAGGAAGGGCAGTGACCCGAAACAATTCTGGCCTCAGGATTGGCTTCCTCTCGAACCAGCTTTCAGGAACGTCAGCATCCACACCTTCGGATACAATGCGGATTGGGGGGATACCAAGGATAGCTTCTTGAACGTGCACGACTTTGGGAGGACTTTACTGGCAGAAATGAAGATTTCGCCCCATATCCGTTCTGGTGGACGAAATCCTATTGTGTTAATTGGCCACTCGATGGGAGGGCTGGTGATCAAAAAGGCTTATATTCTTGCCCGCCAAGACCTTGCGAATCAGGACTTTGCGCAACGGATTCGTTGCACATTCTTCTTAGCAACACCTCACCGCGGATCCGACTCGGCAAAACTTCTCAACAACATTCTGAGAGCGTCAGGAGTTTTGTCTGGTAGGCAATATATCACCGATCTTGAGAAGAACTCCGCCTCCACGCAAACGATCAACGATGAATTTCGGAATTTTGCTGACGAGCTTATGCTGTATTCATTCTACGAAACCACAAAAACGAATCTCGGGGTCTCATCGGCCATGATTGTCGAGCGGGACTCTGCGGTTTTGGGCTACAAACATGAGCAAGTGCAATACCTGAATGCAAATCACAGGGATATCTGCAAATATGAAAGTCCTCTAGATCCCAACTACATCACAGTGAAAAATGCACTTGCGACTGCCATCGACGAAATTTCCAGAGTCGGTCATGCGTCCAAAGGCGAAAATTCCAGGTCACAAACGAAAGTGCTTCAGGCATATCTCGACGTATACGAGAAACCAGATGATGATTTGGACGTCGCGGTCAAGGGAAGTTGTGAGTGGATTGATGTCAAAGAAGACTTCGAGGAATGGCGTGATGCTTTCCGAGACCCTCTCAGTGGGAAAGTCGTCCATAATTCTCGGTATTATTGGATCAGCGCAAAGCCTGCTAACGGAAAATCTGTCCTGGCCGGTCACGTGATTACACACCTGCAACAGCTTGAGCTTGATTGCTCTTATTATTTTTTTCATCACGGCAATAAGTCTTATCAAAAACTTAACGGGCTACTTCGGTCTTTGGCTTATCAAATGGCCATCTCGAACGCAATTGTCAGACAGAAACTCCTTGAGTTGGTGGATGATGGAGTTCAATTTGACAAAGATGATGAGCGAGCAATTTGGCGGAAGTTATTTATTAACGGCATCTTGAAGGCTGAAACTCATAGACCACAGTACTGGGTCATTGATGCCTTGGATGAGTGCATAAATTACCCTGTGCTCTTCCCTTTCTTGACCAAACTGGAGTCGGCGTTTCCGTTGCGCGTTTTTATCACCAGCAGGATCCAACCAGACATAGAGAAGCAATTCGTCCGACTAGGCCATGATGTAATTGCGGCAGAAATATCGCCTTTGGATAACAGTAAAGACATCGAGCTCTACCTCAAATCAAGAATTGACGACTTACCAGTGGACAGCAGCGCTGAGCGACAAGAGCTAGCAAAGAGAATTCTGTCTAAATCTGGCGGTTGCTTTCTATGGGTACGACTCGTCCTTCAAGTTCTCGAGAATATTTATGATGAGACGACCATTGAAACCGTTCTCGAGGAAATCCCAGAAGAGATGACTGAATTCTATGACAGAACAGTTAAGCTTATGTCAAAAACCTTGCGGGAAAAGGATATCGCAAAGGCCATTCTCCGATGGTCCGTTGTATGCACGCGGCCACTCAAAACGCCGGAGCTCGAACAAGCCCTGCACCTTGATATTGGAGCGAATGTGCGGAGCATTGAAAAGTCAATTGAAGGTCTGTGTGGTCAACTGGTATTTGTGGACAAGAACAAATCGGTTCAAATGGTTCACCCAACGGCAAGGGACTATCTTTTAAGAAATCAACTTTCGGAATTTCGGATCGATCTAGGAGCTGAACACGAAAAAGCAGCGATTACTTGTTTGAAGTTCCTTTGCAGCGATGAAATGAAGCCTCCTAGGAATCGAAGACTATTGAGCACTCGTCCTGCTGAACATTCAGCTCTCTGCGACTATGCCTGTAAGGAACCTAAGTTACCCAAGTTTAAATGGAATTTGAAAGGCTCACGGAACAGGCACCTCATTCTCCGAACATATTTTTGCGGCACACTCTGAGAAAAACGACATCCTCGTGTTACTAGAGCGTTTCTTGAAAACAAATGTTCTGACATGGATCGAGCATATCTTGCGGAAAGGTAGTTTATACTACCTTACTCGAACAGCGAAAAACCTTAAAGCTTATGTTGAAGGGCGGGCAAAACATTTACCACCACTAGGCTCTGAATTCCGGACGGTTGAGGGGTGGGCGACAGATCTTATCAGACTTGTCGCTAAATTTGGAGCCCCCTTGCTCACCGATCCAACATCCATCTACTTTTTGATTCCGCCCCTTTGCCCAACAGATTCGGCAATTTACAGATACTCCGCGAAGTCGCCTGACGGCTTGATCTTGACTGGTATTACGAATATTATCTGGGAGGACTGCATCTCGTGTATTGATTTTGATACAAGCAGAGCCACTGCACTCGCTTGCGGGGAAAACGTCTTCGCCATTGGAATGCGATCGGGAACCATCACATTGTATAACCAAACAACTTTCCAAGCGGAGCGAACCTTCCAGCATCTGGAGCCTGTCAAGGTCTTGAAATTCGATAATTCTTGCAAGCGCTTTGCGTCAGCAGGCTGGAAGATGATCAAGCTATGGGACAGAACTGGGTCGCAGATCTGGTCTCAGTGTCTAGCGTCACCTTGCATAGCTGTCGCGTTCGATACCAAGCATGTGGCTGGTGTTTCGAAGGCTTCCCACGTTACCCTCTGGGACGTAGTGGATGGAGCAGTCAAAAGTGATCACTTTTACAGATACCGTGCACCCGATGATGTTGATTTCAATGCCCCTCACAGAGCACCTTTAGCTGCCGCCTTCTCTAACAACCTTGAAATCCTCGCACTTGGATACCGTAGTCAGTATGTTTGTTTATGGGATCTCGGCAATCAGGACTTCATCGGATGCTGTTCACGGCCTGCTGAGGATGGAAGCGGGACAGTTGGTTTGTGCGTCGGCACAGTTCACTTCAATCCAAACCCTGATATGAACCTACTCGCCGTTGGCTATCAAGACGGAGAATTGGCTATCTTTGAACCTTGGTCTAGGGAACTGGTTACTGTTGTTGATGCAAATGCTTTCTCTCTTGCATCTTCACCTGATGGCCGTACACTGGCTGTAGGTGATTCTTGTGGCACGGTACAGTACGCAGATTTCCTTTCTCGTCATTCTCGCGGTGAAGACTGCACGACCAGTCAGCTGCTGCATCTATTTATATCGAGAATATATAACATATTTTACGATCCCTGGAGATACAGCAGTCTGCCTCATACATAGCCGGGTTCACCTTTTGCAGTCTTTTCCTGCCACTGACAATTTCCAGAATCTGGGATTTCGAAACACTAACGCTGCTCTATCGGATCAAGTCATTCGACTTCGAGGTAAAGGGCCTTGCATTCAGTGGAGATGGCCTGCGGTTAGTCGATATTCGAGATTCGCGGTCTAAGGTATGGGAACCTCCCGTCCTCGTACGCAAGACTGTGGAAGAAGATGTGAGTGTGAGCGATGCAGCTGCAACACCTGCAATCACCGTCGGGCTCGACTATTTCAACGAGATCTTGAACATCACAGCCCTGGCAGCTCACCCTAATTTGCCTGTACTCTTTGCTGGAAAGAGCAATGGCTGCGTCGCCGCGTATGACTCCATGACAGGAAAAGAGACAGCCCTTCTATACTCGCACCCTAAAGATGTGTTCATCACCACAATAGCTTCCTGCAAGAACAATATTGTAGCAACTGCAGATGCAGGTGGAACAGTTCAAGTCTGGGAACTCGAAAAGTCGACCAAAGGGTGCTGGAGTACGCGGTCCCAGATCCTGGCCACCTCCCCGAAGCAGTCCATCAAGCAACTAGTGTTTAGCCAGGAAGGGCAGCACTTGTTAGTTTCTGCTGCTAGCTCAGCGGCCGTGTGGTCGACACGTACTGGCGATTTAGTTTGGTCAAGCGAATTCGTCCCTGGTGAACGAACGGTGTGGAAATGGCTCTCGACTCCCGGTCCTGAGTCCGAACTGCTACTTATCGTGGACAACAAAATCGAGAGGCACAGTTGGTCCTCATTTCCTACAGCAACCAGCCCACTATCCTTTTTGCTCTCCTACGAGGAAACGCTCAAATCATATCAGATCGAGATCCAGAATGTCTTTCTCGACGCCAACAGCCAGCATCTCATTGTCGATTTCCGCAAATACGGGAACAATGCAACCACTAAACTTCTTGTTTTCGATTACCCCTCATCTCCAGCCTCTTCAAACGGTTTGCAGCCTAATGCCGATTACTTTCCATTGGGGGAGAATGTCAAATACTTTTTCGGCGTCATCAGGTCGCGTCTTGCTTTTATTGACAAAGATTCTTGGCTGTCGAGCGTGGATCTAGTTTCTCATTCGGGAAAGGAGTATATACGCCATTTTTACGTCCCTCACGAAGTCGTGAATGGGAATACTGGTGTCCTGAGTGTGTTGACAGCAGCTGGTGATATTGCGTTTGCCAGAGAGGGAGAGGTAGCGGTGATGAGGAATGGGATGAAGTTTCATGCTGTTATTGAGATCACCTGAAGACAATCTATATGAATGATGCGGAACTAGAATGTACATGTACGATTGGACAGGTCGTTGCAAGCATTTTGAGACTGGGGTTCTCCAATGCAGGCTCGGCAAAAATACCTGAGGCATCGATACTTGTATCGATACTATCTTAAATTTAAATTCCTCTCGTATTCGGAAAATTAGGCCTCGTATTCGTATTTCTTATCAAGGTACGATATATAAGCGAGCCTCACAAAAATCCCAAAAGCCTATTTTTACTTAAAATAGCTGTATTGAGATGAGTTTTAGCCTAAAGTATAAGATAAGTAGCTAAGTAGAAAGCCTAAATTAAGGAGAATATTTGCGCTACCAAAAGTTTTCCTATAAGAGAAGTGGTTCTAAAGTTAATTGTAATTAAAGGGGAAAATTAGGTTCGGGGAATCGATGCTACTATCGATACTATCGATACCTTACGATTCTGGCATCGATACGTATCGATACCGGAAATTTAGGTATTTTTGCCGAGCCTGCTCCAATGGTCGGAGTTTATCCTGACAAACAGTGGATTTCGGCGTTGGATGGTTCTTGAATGTCATACTTTACTATTCTTACAATTACTTCACTAATAGCTCGTCTAGTGGGCACTATAAAGGCTCACGTTTCTAAATTCTATGCCACTTGCGTGTGACAATCCTTCCAGACCAGGCTCAGCCAGTGTCACGTGAAGTATGCAGAATTGGAAACTCGCAATGCAGAGGGCATTGTAGAATCTCCCGAAAACAGGCCTATTCAGGGGCGTCGATACCTTTCAAGCGCTTTCTTAATACTTCCAATAAGGTCATCAAGATTATTATAGCGCGTTCAGCCTCTACCACTGCCTCCTCGTGTGTTATGCTTTCCCCTCTTTCTCGGAGCGTTTCGAAATCCATACCGAAGATGCTCCCTGGCGGGGGAGCTCGAGGTGGTAGGCGGGCTGTCGCGCGACGGCTAGTATTCGGCTTGGCGGCTACATTAATAAGCAACAATATTTAATTATCTTGGAGGAGTATAGCACACCAGAATAGAGAGAGCATCGAGATGCAGCGTTATTAACCTTACAATTCGTACAAGCACCCCCAAAGAAACCGGCGAGAACGATGCAAATAGTAAAAGGACCGCCAGGGCGGGACGGATGTAAGCAATGCCTACACTGTTGAGGAGGTGGCGAGCCCCGTTGATCTGCTAAGGAGGCTTCGTAGGTCGCAATGACCTGGGAGGTGACTGGAGGTGTCAAGCGGGGTGATGTCCTCCCAGCTCGAAGGGTGCACATATAATAAATAAGGAAGGACTCCGTAGCGCTCGTCGATTAGCTCTTGTCATGCCTCTCCGTCTCTTTTTGGGCTGTTCAGGGGCTAGAGAACCAGTGGTAAGATTAAGGGGCTGTGATTGGGCGAGATCGATAGCCTGAGAGGATGTGAACTTGAACTACCAGTACTTGAGGGCCCTGGAGCATTAATAAATTGCTCCTTCTCTTGATAAATTAGAACGATATACCACCAAAAGTTAAAGGTTGGGACCAAAAACCTTACGATATTTGTAATACCAAGGAAATCGTAAGCCTAAGGCTAAAAAAGTGCGGGACCTTACGGTCGTATCGTATTACTAAGGATATCACTATATCAGGGATCGCTCTATCGAGGTTCTACTGTATCTGGCGTCTGGCAGCTGGCATCTGGCGAGTTTCAGCATTATCTTCTGTTTCCACCCTCATCTTCCTTCTCTCTCCTTGGCTTTAGATCTTAAGGACGATCTTTCATGCTCACGCTTTATTGCTCGTGATTTCTCTGTGAAACCTATAGTTTCACGCCGTCGTAAAAACTCGCCCGAAAGTAATTATAAATGTTACTCTCTTACTCTTCAAAAGTATTTAAGCAGCTGCATGCTGTAATAATAAATAATTTAATTTAATTCGGGTTTAAGCAAACCTCTAACTGTTTATTTTCACAACTTCGTATCTCATGCACTTGGCCATTATCTAAGCCTGTACCCGAGCCTCTCTTGCCTTCCTCGAGCTCCACGTCTGGCAGAATTTGTTTGTTCTCACGCGCACCTTTTTAAGCCATGCCGTATTGCCGAATGGCAAATATCAAGCCCCACCCAGGAACTCCTGACACGCATCCGAGAACCGAGAAAAAGACACCTTCTCCCAGCCGACCAAGGAGCGGCTGCATAACAGCAGCACCACCTGCAGCGAGGGCACACCGGGCAATATTACCTGAGGCTGCAGCGATGCTCGGAGTATTTCGGTGGATCCACCAGCAGAGTGTTGAAAGTCTGAGCGTTTGTTGTGGTCTTGCTTCACCTTCGGGAATGCTTGCAAGCTGTAATGAAATCATGCCTGGACAATGCAAGTAGCTAAGAAACCGAGACCGAACTAGAGTATCAGAGGACAAGCAACATGCTAGTGGAGCGTCAATAACTGCGTCTTATCGTCCTGGACCGGCATTCATACAATTTTCTGGTGTAAGGACCATCCCTAACCCGCCAGACATGCTGTATGAAGCAACAACACATAGACAACAACAAGTCCGCTCCTCGCTCGTTCAATTGGGAATTCTCGTAGGTCTTCTCCAGCAGCTTTGTCAATTTTGAAGCCAATGATTTTGGCCATAGCTCTGTAGTTAAAGTCCATATATTTGCCTTCCAAAGTATCAAAGGTTGTAACAAACGGGGAAAATGTGGGTCATACCATTAACATAACCGCCAACCACGACTTCGAAGCCAATGGTAAAATAGCAAAGCCCAACGGTGGTTTCATCAAAGCCGTAGATCCGTTCCAATAGCTCGGGTATCGAAGCTTGGACGATGTAGTATGTCATGTAGAACATGGCACTGATGGAAAGTACTAGACTTGTGTCTTTCTGGAATGGAAGGCGAAGCACCCTCCACGGATTTGGGAGCAGGGCTTTTACTCTCTTTGCCAGGGGCTGGGAATCTTTCTCTAATCCGACAGCTTCCACTTCCTTCCCTGGCCGCTTTTTGGTTGGTCGGCCAGATATGTAGGACATCCAGTGCCTGTTCCATCCTCTTGCTGGAATGCTACCGTTACCTACTACCGATCTGCAGGATTTGGGAGGAAAGAGGAGCAGTATCAAGAGGAAAGCGCTTCCAAGGAAGGCGAGGAACCAGAAGACCCATCTCCAGACCGCTTTATCAGCCAGCGGCCCTCCAATCACCGGCTCCAAGATTGGCCCGAGATTTGTTTTTATTATAGCAAGACTTCATGTTAGTGGTAATCTGTGCCGCTATTTGAGAATTTTCAGATGGGATTAAGTAAGCCCGCTCAAAGATTGCAAGAGAGGCAGTAGTCGACTTTAGTGAATTTACTTACCAACCATGGCAGGCCCCAGAACCCTCCCTCTGTCGGCAGGAGTATATGTCTGCAACAACGCCATAGCCGATAGGAACGGCCGTAGGGGCCCCCAGGCTCTGCAACTTTCGAAAAAGAAACAAGGCAGCATAACGGTTCTGGATTGCGAGTCCAGTATTTGCAGTAACGTAGATTCCGAAAGAGATGACAGACACTGGACGACGGCTAACCTTGTTGGGTAATTCTCCAAAGAATGTAGGTGCGATCCCTTGGAGGATGGCATATGCGGCGACCGTGAGATTGATCAGCTGCGGGCTGGTGTGCACTTCTCGTTGGAAGCAGCGGGAAACTTGGCAGGTAGATGTTGGCGCTTAGAGGCGAAAACATCATCGCCACCCCAACGATGAAGGTGATCCACCGCTTTTGCGATCTAGGGGACATAGAGTAAGGAGTCGTTGCGACAATTTCGCCGTCTGGTGAAGATTTGCGAGCAATACCTCTAACCTCGTCGCTCGCTGATGCATCTTCTGTCATTGTCTTGCCTGGAGTTCATACATAGGCAGGTATGTGTTGCAGTATGCTTGAAAGTTTTGTGGCAAGATGTGGATTACCAAAGAGGGAAAATTATTCTGGTGAGGAGGTCAGGCCGGAAGGTGATACACTCTTAAACGAGGGCGGCGGTCGCGGAGCGTGCCTTCCTTTTCGAGAAAATGTATAATAATACCCCCCGAATGTCGACCAGGCGTATAAACGGATTTTCGAGTTTCAATAATGCCTAATTAGTTTCCTGTGCTTACTTAAATCTTTCTCTCAAATTAGATTTCTTAATATGGGTATAAGGATATTTCTATATAAGACCTCTAGTGTTGGGGTGTGGGATAGGCGAGGGAGGCGATTATTGAGCGCGAGGTAAATTAGTTCCAGGTGCCTAATCGCTAAATTTTCAGGCTCTCTTAAGGCGTTAAAACTTCTAACTTTTCTTACCTTCCTAAAGAAAAAAGGATTTCATTTTATTTTACTAATTATTATATAATAAAAACTTTATATCCTAATAGCTTAAAATTAGGCCTTCGCCCCTTTAGCGCGATGTTAAGTCTGGCCATTAAAGTTCTCGGGGCTACTGCTTTCAGGAACTGGTAGCCACGAATTGAAATCCAGCAAAGTTCCATTTGAATGAAACGATTGGTCGAGTTGTTCTGACGAAATTGGAGATCACGTGATGTGATTTGGGCGGAAAAAGGACCTTGTTCTTCGGATGCATTGCGAGTGGCTAACAAGTCACATTCGCTTGGCGTAGGCCAAAGTTTATCAGAACCGAAAATCATTAGAAGCCACTAAACTCCTTAGTAGCAGCATGAATTCTCTTCAGCAAAAAGATGTCCAGGTCAATTGGCACCAAGATGTAAGTCGGCTCGTTGCACTCCGTGCGTCTTGTTGAAGGAGACGGCGTATGTGAATAATGCACTTGCTGAGAACGCGAGAACTGCAAGCTCGAGGTGAGATATTGGCAGGTGTCGAGACGTGCGGATTACTGACTGTGTTGCAAGCCAGAGAGAGGACTTCTCGGTTCCAATTTCCAGCATAAAAGATGAAAGCAAAACCTTTAACAAATGGATCTCCTTTGCTTTTATCTTTTATGCTGGAAGTTGGAACCGAGGGGAGGCTTAGAAGAGTGTTCTGAGCACGGAGTGCTAGGGTCTGATCAGCGTTGGGGCGAATTCGGATTGCCAACGCATTGTGTGGCAGTTCCATCAGTATATCTTCTTCAATATCCCTTGGTATTCCTCCGAAGAGAGTCGTAAAGCTGTTCCAAAATGATGTTGATCCTGGGTTTTGCGTCTTGAATAGTCGCTACGCAACAACGGCGATGCGTGCAGCGGGATATTGTTTCGCATCATGTTGTACCGGATTCTCGACCTTTTTCACATGACTGGTCGTGTGTTTGCTCTTCGCTCTGATGCTGATTTTGGAACTCAAGAACATACCTCCCAAGATTTGCGTAATGTGCTTGATGGATACTCTATTCAACCTCATCTTCGCTTGCGAAGGATCCATCCCACGACATGACCTCCTAGCCATAATCAAATCTTGAAGTTCCTTACCGGCAAGCAGTTCTGGAATCAAAAGGGTCAAAATCATCCACTTGAATTGCAGCCAAATTTCTTCGCCCCAGTGACTCCAATAGCATCTTAAACTCTTGCGTTTTGATGCCGCCTGGGGAATACGTAGATGCTGGACAGTCCAGGTGCAAACGAGAAGTGAGGATAGAAACCCCCATAATATATCAACTGTGCCTCGAACGTTGCCTCCATATAGAATATTCGCGCCATTTTGGAGGCAGTGTGCAGGAAGATTGGAACGTGGTGGCGACCGAGCTGCACATGGAGAGAAATATTGGTATCAAAGTCGTAAAAACAAGAGGTTGCACGCTTTGAGGATTGATACAAGAAAGGCAAGAAAGTGTAGGTATACCGAGTAGTAGTTGATTGATGCATCAAAACATTGGGTGAGTAGCTTCAAGATAGCCAAATTAATCAGAGCGGGAAATACCCAGCGTTGAATGCGGCGTACGAGTTATTGGAGGCTTGGAGCGGAAGGAACTGCCCAACATTTCATGCAACATTCGGCAGCTTTTGAACCCTACGGGAACCGAATTTGGAAGTAGCCGACAAAAAAGGAAAGGGATGTCGAATGAGGTGCTCTGAATGAGTTTTTGTGCCCTGGGGAGATGCCTCTTTTCGATGACTGACTGCAGGTCCACATACTTCCCGTGCTGCTAAATGCTGTCGTGGAACACAACGTGAATCGGCATTGGCAGTTGCTGTACTATTTCCTTGCACAGCGCTATCACGGGCCGCTAGGTAGGTTGATCGGCCACACCCCGTTGACTTGATGCGGAACGTCTACGTTAAGGGCTCATATACTCCGTGCTAGTGAGGCGTCAGCACCAGTCCAAGAAATTAATCAATCTTGGAACTCCTGCCATTTGACCATCCGATCCTTCAGATCCAAGACCTCTCCATCAACCACAAACGTGCCATCCCCACGATGATGGAACATCCTCCCTCCCTCTCCCGGCTTCATATTCGGATTGATCCACGCCTTCACCAGCTTTATAACCCACATTCCGTAACTTGCAACCATTTTCGTATCTTTAACCACACACTCGATATTAGTAATGACATGCGCCCCGCCCACCAGCGGGGCATTGACCTTCTCAGCAGGGAGTGCATCCAGCCCGAAGCGATCCCATTTGCTGGACTCCTTCAGTTCCTGATCATTCTTGGAGCAATTCCCGATGTCAAGGACCAATTCAGCCATTTCTACAGAGCGCACGGCCAGGACGCATTGTCGCTGCTCCTTCAAAGCCGTGAATGAGGCGTCCCAGGGCCCTAACGCAATGCCAATTAGAGGTGGGGCTTTGTGCTGTATTACCATGTGGAAACCAATGGTTATGATGTTGTGAGTTCCGTCGGGCAATGACTTCAACGAATTAGCAACCTATTCCTTTGGAGGGGAGGGAAGCATATCTCATTCTCCCGGCCAGTGAAATATGGAGCGCGGTGCATGGGTCAAAGGAATGGGTTGGTTACTCTAGTCGTGACAAGTAGAACGGGGCCTGGCTCAATGAGGCGGTAGACTTTGCACGTTTTGTAGCGATCGAAACCGTTGGTGGTCTGTGGTGGGGGATCTAGTTTCTCTTCCTTCCTTCTGGTGGCCTAGGTCTTGCGTTTGGGAGTTGACGTGGAGAACTCTTTCTCCATTTCTGGGTTTTCCCGTTTCCGTAAGTTCCGTGCCATCATGAGCAGCTTTCTCCGTCCTTCTTCAAGTATGTTGGAGTATCTAGGATGCTGTGAAGTGAAGTGGGGCGATGTGCCTCGTCAGATGTTGCTGAGTCAGTGAGGGGTTGAAAAGAAATCGCTCGCCATGACACCACTGGCTCTCCTCGAATCCTCGCCCTCAAGCCGTGGAACATTGGCAGCTCCACTGCGACTCAACCGCGTCTGCCGCTTTGTTGTCGTGTCTTCCTCGCCAACCAAGTGCTGGTGGCGATGGTGTCTGCGACATCCTTGCCAGCGCGGGTCGCCGTAGAGGTCGCGTAACCGCGTTACCCCGTTGGGAAGTATGTAAACAGCGTGTCATCCATATTTATTTGGCCTGACTTGTGCCCCGGTAAGGAATCCATTTCCACTCAACTTCGCGTCTGAAAGATTTTCATCTCTTTTATACCTTTCCAATGTACTTGAACGCATACATCACCCAATTTCTCTGGTAAGAAATCTCAATCGACTTCATACACGAAGCAGAATTACCCCACCATGGCAGATAACAACCTCTGCGAGAGAATCGTCAACGACGAACGACCCATAGCAGCCCGCAGGAATCCACGTAACAGAATTGGACCAAACATAAAAGCACGGTCGAATCCACAGCCTGAAGTCTCACGACCACACGGAATTTCGACACCACCAGCAACACCGAAACGATCGAAGAAACGCGTTCGATTCTCCGAGCCTGGGCCAGAAAGCATCGATACCGAGTCTGTCTCCTCAGGACTCACTCCTTTCATACAACGAACTTCAATCTCGACTACTCCCACCTCGAAACGCAGACACTCCACAACCGCGACGTTGTTGAATCGTGCCGACTATGATACCTCGCCGATATCTCGGACATTGCAATTTGTTCCTCTGCGTCAAAAGCTGGATGACAGAGTGAAGAGACGACTCAGAAGAAACAGATTGAGCGAGGAGATGAACGAAATTGAGAGGGAAAAGCTGATTGAAGCGCGGCAGAAGAGGTCCGAAGTCGAAAGACTCCGAAGCGAACTGGCGGCCAAAGACATCGAGATCCAGAGCCTGCGAGGTGAACGGGACCTTGCAAATCAAATTGAAGGAGCGTCCGGTGCCTCTGTTACCACAAACACCACATCGAGTGCCAAGGTTCAAGAGCTGGAACAAGAGATTGTACAGCTGAAGACAGAGCTGCAGAGAAAAGAGAGGGACACAGAAGATGATCCAAACTGGGCTGCGGCAGCTCGAGACCCGTTTGATTTCAACGACGACGACGATAACATGATCACGAATTACGATGAGGATTTCACGATGAACGACGAGGTGATTACTACCCCAACACGACTGAACACCTCGTTCCCCTCTCCACCATCAACAATGCCCAATACGCCATGCAAATCTGTCTCCTCTATGAATGCTGGTATCCAAGTCTCACTACCTGTCCCGGACCCCGAGAATGGAGCTCTCAAATCACAACTCCAGTCTCTGCAATCTGAAATATCGAAATTTACTGCCGCTATTGCGTTCAACGACGACAACGAAACGCGTCTCGCTCAAAAACTCTCAGACTTCATACCCGCAGGTGGGTCCCACGACCACACCAGCCTCGACTCCGCACTCGACTCCGTGCTTACTCAACTCGCACTGTCGCAGTCACACGCTCTCGAAAAATCAACCGCATTCTCAGCCCTCACTAATGAGATTACAAATCTCGGCTTTCCTTCTTGCTCAGGTCCGGAGCAAACCCTGGAGACCATCGCCTCTCAATTCCGGCAAGCAAGACTAGACCTCGAGTACCTCACACCTGGCGAAAATCCGGAAGGATTTGAGAACGACAAATTGCTCGACATGCTTGTATCCCGCATCAAGGTGTTGGTTCAGAAAGTCAAAGAGAAGGATGACACTATCAAAGAGAGGGATGACACTATTGATCAATACCACGAGCAAGAAGTGCTGTTGAGACAGCAGATTGACACGAGAGTTACTGTCATGGAGGAGATGCGTAAAGAGCTTTCACTTGCCAACTCAATTTGCGCTGATCTGCGCAGCGAGATCCAGGAAAAGGAAACCAGCAATGAGAGGTTGAAGGAGGCACTTGAAGGATATCGGACCGAAGTCTCTGGACTTGAGAAACTTATTGAGCGGATTGAGGGTGAGGGTCGCGAATCAGCAACGTCTTTGAACCAGCTAGTAGCCGCTGCTCAGGAAAAGCATGATGCATTGAAAGTCGACAACGAAAACAAGGCGCTTCTTCTTGCCGAACTTGAAGAGCGTCTCGCTTCCGTACTTCGCTTCGCATCCGAACTTGAGGCACAGCTTGCCTCTCTCACCACCACTCACTCTTCATGCACTTTTACTATCTCCCACCTTCAACTTTCCGCCTCAGAGCGAGAGAAAGCTCACGGCAATGCACTCGCGCTTCGCGATGCCCGCGTCTCCGAGCTCCGCGAAGAAGTTGCGCGTGTAAACACTTCACTGAAGAATGCTCATGGCATCATCCTTAATCTTCGAAAAGAGAACGAAGAACTCGTTGCTCAGAACGAAGGCGAGAAATCTCGTGGAGAGTTTAAGCTGCAGAATATGAGGGATCAGGTTATACGCGCGGTGATGCGAGACGGAGATGGATGTCTTGGTGACGAGATCTCTGTTTTGGGGGCGCGTCGTGAGGGAAATGAGGAAAATGAGGGGAGGAGAGGGAGTTTAATTGAGGGTGGACCGATTGAGCCAGTGAGTCTGGGGGTTGTGAGAGAGCCGCCTAGAATGATGGATGCAGGGCTTGCGAGGAGAAGTGGAAGCGGGAAGAAGAGACGGAGGTATGATAGTGGAATGGGGTTTTTGGATGAGGAGGACGAGGGGGCCGAGTTCTGATATATGATAGTGTCTGTCGTCTTATTGCTGTGCTTTCTTTTGTCGTGTTTGAGTCCATTGCTGGTGTTGGCGTTTGTTGTTCCTTATTTCGATCTCCAGAGTTTATATATGAACGCGTTCTATTTTGCCTCCCTGAGTTGAGTTGTGATACTCTGCCTCCTTTTGTTCGCATTGGAAGGAAGAATTGGGGGTGCGAATTTTTTTTGGGGGGGGGGGGGCGCGGGGCGTACCTCCGCTGATGTTCTCCCTTCTCTTGCACACGAGGACTTGCACACGAGGAGGAATTAATCTCACTCGCTATTGGAAGAATCGGAGTAAGAGCACCTTTGCCACATCACAATTGTGGAAATACAATCGAAAGATTTGTTGCATATCTTATGTTTGTCAAGACTTTCGAAAAGCTATCGGATGTCTACCCCCGCGGGTTTGTACGTGTTATTGCACTTTCTCCACGGTTATGTTACTATTAAGGGCCCACGTCAGCTTCTGGACATGCTGCTAAAGTGAAAGATCTAGAGATTCAATATTATTTTTATAAGAAACTATTAGTATAAATTAACCTTGTATTTAAAATAAAAACATTAGTTACAAAATCGCTTCACATTGCCTTGCCTATTTATCTCCATAACATATTCAATAATTACCTCTTAAGGTGATAACAATAGCTCTTCTTCCCCCCTAATAACACTACTCTTTTCTAATCTCCACTCCATACCCCATTCACTTTCCATCCAGAGCAGCGGAATCGTCCACAAACACCACCCCGCAAAAAGTGTGAAGCACCAGCCCGGGCCTACGCTGTTAATAATTATTTGCAAAACAGCCAGCCCACAAGCAGACATGGCACACCGGACAAGGTTCAAGCCAGCTTGAGCCGTAGCAGGAGATTCAGGATGGAGATCAACTAGTAGCGTTTGAAGTGCCTGCCAACAAGCCATCAGAACGAAATAGTGGAACAGTGACTCTCTTGAAGTGGGCGGGAAGGAAGGGATACAACGTACATTGAAGATCCAGGTAGTTGTGACACCGACGAGAAATTGGAGTGTCAAAGGTATAGCTATATTCTAAAGGGTGGGTTTAGTGTTTAGGTCTTACCAACCCAAGTTTAAAAGAGACAGAAGAGAGGAAGCGTACCATTTTCTTGTTGACAGACCAACCACACCCCGCTATGCAAATCGCACATAATATAACAAAGAACCACACACTCCTCAGCCTCGCTTTCTCGATTGGAAATTTGGAGAGGTCGTCTCCCTTTAGCTTGTCGGTCACAATATTGTGAGCTTTGGCTGTCAATTTATAGTCTCTGTTGAGCACCTTGCCTAGGAGCAGTAAATATGGCTTCTCAATTGCTGGGAAAGGAGGCAAACCGGTGAAATAAGAAGCCAAAATACTTCCAACACCGCAAGGCAAGTAGATGGTACCTGCCTGCAACACACTAAAATGATAAATCTCAATAAACAGCGGGGATAAAGAGGCTTGGATGCAGCTGTAAGTGGTGTAGAATGTTCCATGAGTCAGCATTATCAACGCCGTATCCTTTCTTAGAATCGTGTAAAAGCTGGTTAGTGGATTTGGGAGGGAGGCTGATCTTCTTTTCTCGTTTAGATAATGTTGCGTTGCTGGCAGAGGGTGATTTGCTGGATGAAAGGAAGGATAACAGCGTTCGGTTTAAGCCACTGGTGGCTACACTTCCATTACCTACGATGTTGCGAGATGTCTCGGGGAAGAGGAGAAGAAGGAGGGTGAAGCAAAAGCCAGATAGAATGGCGAGGAACCAGAAGATGCTGCGCCAGCCGAGGTATTGTATTATAGCTCCACCAAGCACAGGTCCAAGGACTGATGCAAGATAAGGCCTACGAAAATGGATTTAGATCTCTGGTTTTCTATACGGGGGTTGGAAATATACCCGCAGACCACGAATCCGACATATGAGCCTCTTTCGGCTGGACTCGCAATATCTCCAGCAATACCATACGCAATCGCAATCGTTGCTAACCTCGTCAGCCCTCGGCTCACTGAGAAGGAAAGAGTGAGAAAGCGGGAGTGACTTTATTTTCTCACCAGAACTCCCAAAGCTCTGCACCATTCTCAGAATCACCAAAGCAGTATAAGAGTGCTGTGATGCTAGCGCAATGTTCGCAGCAACATACACCATCATCATCCCGATGTAAATCGGGCGTCGACCCAGCGTATCAGCCATGTCTCCAAGCAATGCCGGAGCGATCCCGGAGATCACCAAGTAGGACGTTATGGTTAGGTTCATCATCTCTAAGGAGACGTTGAGGTCTTGCGCGATGAACGTTGGGGCGGGGTAGTAGATCATGCTGCTTAGGGGGGAGAAGAGAGATGTGAAGGCGGTTAAAAATACGATAAGTCGTTTCTGGGAGTTTATGAAAGTTGAGTAGATTGCGAGCGTTGTGTTGGACTCGTTGTTCTGGGCGTCTGGGGATTCCGACTCCCTCTCGCTTGAATCGTCGAAAGAGTTGTAGACCATGTTGTTGGGAAGATCGAGGATAGCAGACTGATATAATTTTCAGATTAGAAAGGGGATGACTCTGTAAGATCTCTCACCTCAAACATTTTGTTGGAAATCTTGCTGCGCTATCGGAACTCTGGGGGCTTACGAAATTTTCGCCGTGCATTGGCTGACTGAAGTTCGGATTGGCTTATTTCCGAGGCCGCGGATTTTCTGCAAGCACCTTGTCTGTGTAACGTAATAGCTTTAACTCTGGGACTCGTTGTTACGATAAACCCTTTTCCTGGTGAATCTTCTATCCCGTATCTTTGAAACTTGAGGAGGCTAAGTGTAGGTTCTGTTTTGCTTATCTGCAATTGTAATGAAAGCAAGGCCCAAGGAGTAATAGAGCCCGGAGAGCTGGGTCAGGAGCGACCGACATATTGGCTTCTCTACTCCTCTTCTTCTGTCCTCAGCTTCGCATCCTCATTTATATGCTGATTCCTACAAGATCAACAACTTTCCTTGACGAATTTAACATGAGAGAGCGCTAGGTCAAACCAAGTGTACTTTTTGAGGAACTGGAGCGCAGAATCACATAACAAGATCCTCAAACCTCAGGGTCTTAGAGGATCTTCAGAGAACTACTCAGGTTGCTGTGAGAGCTCCGCCACGTCAACAGGGCGGAGGGTGGTTAGCCCTGAGTTGGAGCAGCCCGTCTTAGTATTCTAGGTAACTCAACGGAATGTCTTGGCTGCGGGAATTCCGCGGTGATGTCGAATTTGTCGTGTTCTGCTACCGCTCGAACCGCCCGAACCGCCCAGGCGCTTGGTTGCCGCTCCTTAGCTGAGAGGATCCTGGCCGCCAATCCACAGACCCCATGGGGCCAATTTAGAGCTGACTAAGCGCCACCACCCCACCAAAATGATCCCGCGGTCGCGATTGTTGATTACGTGGGTCAGTTTTTAGGCTAAAACCACCCTGCTAATCACTCCCGATATCGCACTAGAGGACGGACTGCCCTATATAGCTAGGGCACTCCTAACAGTTCTACTTAGCTAGTTAATTTAATAATATCACATTCTCCACCATTACACGGTCCAAACCCTGTAATTTATCAGCGATTGCATCCCTAACTTATAGCGCCTAGCTCGCTAAGTTACAGCGCCCACATCGTTAATTATATAGTACTCACATCGCTAATCTGTAGTACTCACATCGCTATGCTATAGTACTCATATTACTAAGTTATAGCGCTTATACTACAAGCTTTTGTACCCCTCTCACTATGAGGGGGAAGCGGGGAGGCGCTAGTAAGACTCATAGAGAAGCTAATTCAGCTAATGGAATTTCTGCGATATATAGTTAGTCCGACCTAAACACGACAAAAAAAAAAAAAAACACTACTACACTAATTAAAATAAATCGTATTAATTAAAACTATACTATATATACTAGGAATTAATTCTATAATTTCAAAATTATAATATCTTTATTACTAAAGGAGTTATAATATATGTAATTAAGCGAGGAAATATTTTTACGCTTTATATAGTTATTTTTTACTTTGACTGTCACGTGACTGCCCCCCCCCCCAGATTAACCGCTCTTCTATAATTATACCAGGGGCCGCATTAGCGGGGGCAAATGCAAAGAGTAAAAGCCTGATTTAGACCTAATTCCGAGGCATTAATTTTATTTCGGAGCTGTAAAAGGCTATTCTATATAAGTATAGCTAAAAAGCACCTGTAAAAACCACTAACCAAAGACCTATAACCTAACCACCCATATAAAAACGTCTATAAAAACCACTAAATATAGATCTATAAAACGCCCTACTATATAAAAGGAGCCTTAGAATACCTATAAAACCATTTTTCACTTATAATTAGTATTAAGAGTAACTGCTATCTCCTTAAGCAGATTAGTAATAAGAATACCGTGCTCCGTAATTACTAAGATATGCTCTCTTAGGCGCCTAAATCCTTTAGATATACGCTAGATTAGATAACGTAGACCTATATTTATGCCTATAGGCTATAGATATTAGTTATAGCTATTATAGGTAGAAAAAAGGGCTAGAAACTTACTAATTACTAGAGATTAAGAGCTTTGGCTAATAGGAACTTCTGGTTAATTACTTATAGGATTTGGCTTTTTTGGTACTAGCTTCTTTATAGGCGTTAGCTTCTTTATAGGTAGTGGGGTAAGAGTTCTTAGCTTCTTGCTTTAAGGCGTTAGGCTAATATTTTCGGGTGTAATTCGCTTTAGACCCTTTCTAAGGCTAGGTTTCGGGCCTATAAGGTCTATCTCTTTACCCTTACCCTTACCCTTATTAGTAGGTGGAGCTAATAAAGGACCTAGGGTAAAAGGATTAGTAGTAATAGTAGTAGCGATTACTCTAGAGACTAAATCTACTATAGGTTATAGTCCTATAGGCCCGTAAAGTTAATTCCAGGTATTAAAGCCCTAAATATAGTCTAGAAACTTACTTAAAGAATACTAGGTACTTATATTATTATAGTAGTAGTTATAATAGGATCCCTCAAAGAACTAATTAGTAATAATACACTTAATCCACATTCTACTACTATTAGCGTAATGAGTATATTCCGGATTAGCTATAGTGCCAATAATCTAACTAATAAGAGCCTTAATATTAGAAGAACGCTTAAGGTTTAGTATTTTGCCTTCATAAAGCAGAGCTTTATAGGCCGGAACTATTAAAGCTAGATTATCTATTATAGATATAGGCTTCTCTAGTAGCTCAGGAATAGGGTCTCCTATAGTTAGAATAGGCAGAAATGGGGCTATAAGGCTAGATTACTTACTAACTTTAATAGGAGGGATATCTAGAGTAATATCTAAGCTAGATTTAAGGGTTTCCAACTATATATTAGAGCCTCCTATAGTTAGAATAGGCTGAAATAGGGCTATAAAGATATAAGACTTACCCTCTATGATAGCAGGAATATCTTTATCCAGATCTGAATTAGAACCATTTATACCAGGATTAATTTTAGGCTTCTTAGGGACCTCTCTAGGGGCTTTAGGCTCTAGACCCTTACTAACCCATTACTCAAGGACTTCCTTACCGCCTTCTAGGTTAAAATAGGACATTTTGGTGGTATTATAGAGGTTATTATATGGTTATAAGGTTAAAGGTTAAAGGTTTAATATTTATAGATTAAAGGTTTAGTGAGCTGAGAAAGGTGAATTTTACGATTCACTAAATAGGAATTTACTCGCGATTAATAGACTTATATAATTGAGATCTACTTATAGACCTGTAAAATAGACTATTCGAGGTTCTAGCTCTATCTAAATAAGCTATAAGCCTCTCAGGTTATAATCTATCTACCTATCTATTAAATTAGCTAAATTCTTATATGTAAAGTAATTAAAGTAAAAAGGAACCTTAAAAAGTAAGCTACCTAGAGTCTTAACTCTCGAGTAACCTATATAAGAAAGACCTAAATAATACTCTTAAGTTACTAGGTTTAAGATAGTATGGTTTATAGTAAGCCCCTAGCTTTTATAAACTATAATTATATAATCTAACTATAAAGGAAACTATATATAACTACAAGTACTACCTTTATACTTAAAGCTCCATATAACTAGAAAGACTAGAACTATACCTAGTTTATAGCCTAGAAAGTCTAGGCCCTTATACTTATTGAATTTAACTATAATTATGGATAGTAAACTAGCTATAGGGTCCTTTCTAGTATCTTAGGCAATGTCGTAAATAGAACCCATAGCATTATTAACTAAGCCTACCTTAGTCCAAAGGTTAGTTATAAGTATAATCCTTGCCCCTAGATATATATAAAGTTCGGTATATAAGTTATTAGCCTCTTCTTTAGTTACCCTATTAGCTTTACGGCCGCGATATGAGGCTATAAGCTTCTTTATAGGCTAGTCTATAGCTAATAGGTACTGAGAGTTCTGCTCCCGGACTTCCTTATTTGTAAAATAGAGCCGTAAAGCTATAGTAAAAGAAGTAATCTTATTAGGTGAAAGCTTATTCCCTACTCGAGTATAGAGGAGTTCCTAGCTCTCCTACTTAAGCTTACCTAGTCGAAGCTAGCTAAGTGCGGCCCGGAACCTTATAGAAACCTTATCTTAACCTTATTACCGTATAACCTTATCTAGTTGAATTATATAGTTAAATGTAAGGTAGAGGTAGTGGCCCTTAATAGTCTTAATAGTCCTATAAGACCGGGAGTATAAGGGTTTCCCACTAATAGGCGGGAGTTAGTAAAAGTCACCGTATAACTAGACGTTTATATCCCCGAAAGGTAAGTCGGATTTAGAGGGAATAATAGCCCGTAAATGGTTATTAATACTTAAAAGGGTCTTGAGATCTAGTATTAACTTCTCATTAATAATTAGGAATTAATAATCCCGGAAAGCGAGCTATAAGGCTTGTAACGTTCCAGGTAATAAATTAGACTTATAGCCCTTAACTAGTAGCCTAAGGAGAGAGTATAAAGTCCTCCTAATAATATTAAAAGCAGTAATCCCTATAGGGGTAGCCCGGAATATTAGATCCCTCTTTCTAGCCTCTAGAGTGAGTTCTTAAACCTTTATAGACGTTATTAGAATTATATAAGTCTTTCTAGTCCCCCCTTCGCTATTAACCTATATTAGTTACTAGGGAGGCTAAGGAGAGGTCAGGGATAGCTCCTAGATATACTAGTTAACTAGTGTATAGTAGATTTTTTTCTGGCCTATATTTAATAAATCTGGCGAAGAGCTAACTATAACCGCTTATATAATAGGGTTTTCGGCCTTAACTTAATCCTAAACCTAAGGGAGAACGTTATACCTACTAATATATTGAGTCCAGTTATAGTTATAGTTAAGTTCCCGGGTCGCTAAGCTATCTATAAACTGAATAAGATCTCGATCCCGGCCTAGTCTTTAACGTGAGAGGAGCTCTATAGTATCTAGAGGTCTATTTCGGGCTTTATTATCCTCACTATTATCCTTACTATCTGTATTAGAGTTATCGTCTAAGTCTAATAATTTAGCTAGATCTGGTTTTAGATCTATATAAAAGTCCGGGGGATATGAATAGAGTGTTTTATAGGCCTAGAAAGCCTTTATATATGTATTATAAGTTTAATTCTCGATATAAAGTAGATTATTGTAATCTATAAAGGGATAGTAGAGTATAAGCTTTACCCGATAATAGTTAAGGAATTATAGAGAGTCTGGATCGTCCGAATACCGTGGATAGTAGTTAATAACCCTTACTTTAGCCTTAGGTTAAAGCCGCTATACTTTCTAGTCCTAGAACTATAGGAAGTCTAGAAGAGTAGTATTAAATAGGGCCGAATTCCCAAATCTAGTATCTATAAGTCGCTCCTAATATCTCCGTAATATAGAATGCTGGGCTGTAATATTGCCGTTATCTAGTATAATTAGGTTATCGTAAGTCGAGATTTATAGGGATATAGGTATAATCTTGGACCGGAATCTGGAGTAGGATATAGGAAACCTCTTAAGCTAACTAGTTATGCTCCTCCGTAAGCTTATTAAGTATTCTCTAGGCGAAAGATAATAGGGGCGTATTCTCGTTTATATAAGGTAGAATCTTATCTTAGAGCTCCCTATAAGATATAGAGGATATTTCGGGCTTACTAATATATTTTCCGATATATGAGGCTAGTGTAATTAAGCTTATAGGAGGCTAAATATCCGTATTAGCCATTTAACCCATAGTTATAATTGGGGCACACTAAGCTAATTTAGCCTAGTTATAGGCTAGAGTAAATATATAGCTCTTGTAGTTTATCTCCTTTATAATATACGGGAGTAAGGTTTTGGGCCGTGGGAAGTAAAAACGGTAGAGTAATTCTACTAGTTCTATAGCTATAAGACGTCCTCCCTAACCCGGAGCTATAGAATTACGCGTCTAAGAGGATACTATAGCTCGCTTACTCTTTTTCTTTAATTTAGGCTATAAATAGTAGCCTTTCCGGTAGTTACGATGGACCTGGAATTAATTAATGAGGGCTATAAATGTGTCTATAGTATTTGTAATTTCCGAGAAAGGGAGGGATAACAGATAGCGGAGGTTAGGTAGTTAATTCTAGTCAGGATTCTAGGCTATAATATATATTCCCTAGTACTTTATAAATACCTCACGAGATTCGTCTATATCTTCCGGAAGCCCTAGGCCCTATAGTAACTAGTAAATGCTATAGGAATAACCCAAACCATGAGACTACTACTTATAGCGTTTCTAGTAGTCCTAGTATCTAAGCTAGGGCTATAAAATATGCTAGTGAAAAGCTTTTAGACGGATACTTAACTAAGCCGCAATTATAGCCGGGTTCTCTTATACCTTCTACTAAGTCCATAAGTATCGTTTATAGTCTAGTAAGTTAATAGTATCCGTAAACCCTGGAAAGTAATAGTATAAGCCCGCCTATTACATATTAGCGTAGCTAAATGTAATGAATACCGGGGATATAGTAGGTGTAAGGAAGCGAACCATAGCCTATAAGCTATTATACTTATTCCGCTAGAATAGACGTATACCCGGAAGGGTAGATTCGTGATATATAATTTAAGGTAATAGAGAATTATCTTAGTATAGGGCATTAGCTAGCTCCTCACGGTTCAGATTCTTGAGGTTTAGGGCCTTTGAGATATAGAAACTAGCTATACCCCTAGCTTTATAGTGTATAATTATATTAAAAATGAAATAACGCTAATGAATATACCGCGAAAACCTCTTATTATAGAAACGTATTAGGTAATAAGCGTAGTCTATTAACTCTACTTTCCGGTAGCGGGAATAGTTAAAGTCTACTATACTATATAGATATAGGGTTAGAAAGGCTATAGTAAAGAGTCTCTCCTTTCCAGATACCTCATCTAAAGGGGTAGCCCGAATAGTACTAAGCGAGAGGTTATAAGGCTCTATATATTAAAGATTTCGCCCGGAAAGCTCATTTAGAACTATATCTAACTCTATAATATTAGTATTAAGGTTTGGGACTATAGACTATTAATATAACCCTTTATCCGGTTCAAATTCCGGGCGGTCTCTAAAGCCCCCCTTATCTGTATTATTAACTATAAGGACTAGAAAGGAGCTAGAAATATCGCTATTAAGTGAGAGATTTACTATATACTCTTTATAGATCCAAATATCCCTATAGTTATTATAGTGAGCCTATAAGTAGCGGAGCCACGTAAGAATAGGCCTCCTATAGATACGAAACTCTATCTAGAACTAGCCCTAGTACCTAGAATTATTCTATAAATTAGCTTCTAAGGGCCGTAAAATAATAATATTAAGGTCCAAAGGTAGGTTAAGTAAGAGATTTATCGTCTTCGTAATATTTTATATAAAACTAATACAATACCCTTTATACTTATACTAGTAGCCCCGTTTACGAAATACTATTATTTAGATATAAGTATAAGTAATAATTATCTCCTCTACTACGGAAAGCTCTAGTAAATAGCCTAGAATCTCGCCCGGATCTATAAGATTTTCTATAGATATAAGGAATATAGTTTTACCTCCCTTATCCCTAAGCGTATAGTTATAGTATACTCTATATCTTAACTCTATCTTAAACTAGCGCTCCTTGCACCGTTTATAGGTCTCTATCTTAATCTTATCTAATATAATATAGAAGTTCCGGACTAGTTACTATTACTCTAGTATAAGGAATCCTAGCTACTAGGGCTATAAGGGAGTAGCTTCTGGACGTGATTCTAGTAGTTCCGGACGCGTTTCTAGCTAACTAAGAACTAGTAAAGTATTTTCCGGGTTTATAAAAGTAATAGGCGATAGATCTATAGGTACTAGACGTATTTCCGGACGCGTTTCTTAGTCTATAAACTATAGTTTTGGCCGGGAAGTTTTCGGACGCGCTTTCTTTTACTAGGGAGGTAGTATATTAGGATCTAGCTCCTATAAGGGCTTACGTTTTTTGTTTAGTAATCTTAAGGCCTTTTCCCGGCATATTAGGCATGTCTTAAATAGACTACTAGCTTCGCTAAGATTAGGCTTTTTAAAGTAGAAATACCTATCGCGAGGCTAAATATATAAAGAGTAGTATAGGTGACTTAAGAGGGAATCCATAATTAGTTTCCAGACGCGAATATAGCCAAAGGTTATATATACTTAAGGAGAGAATTATATAGGGGAGCCCTTAAGCGAGGAGTTTTCGTGTAATCATGTGACTTATTCTATAGGCGAGAAATAGCTAGAAATTATATATAATTACATTTATAGGTATAAATAACTATTAAATATTGGGGGGAGACCCCCTAACCCCCCTCCTTACTTTCTAATAGGTTTTTAAGTTTACAGGTCACGTGCGGTCGACTTTTTACCATCACGTGAACATTTTGCCACACTAGCCCCCCCCCCCTACTAGCGCTACACGACCCCC
The DNA here is from genome assembly GCA_021399465.1 of Hyaloscypha sp. PMI_1271. Lineage (NCBI taxonomy): Eukaryota > Fungi > Ascomycota > Leotiomycetes > Helotiales > Hyaloscyphaceae > Hyaloscypha > Hyaloscypha sp. PMI_1271. The sequence continues at coordinate 9,426 of JAJTUS010000269.1, read as the reverse complement.
CCCCCCCCCTCCACCCAGCTAACGTAAATAAAACCTAGCTTTTAATAAGTCAAAATCAGGCTTTTAATTAATATCTTAATAACTATAAACCTAATTAATTATCCCTTTTATATACTTCTAATAGTTACCTTTATAAGCCTTTAGAAGTATAAGCGAGCTAATTTAACTCTTAATTTAATTATAGTTCTTACTATAGCTAAAGAAGCTATAATCCAAGTAATACTTAATAAATAGTATAAGAAACCCTCTATTATAGAGGACAATTCTAATAGTTTAGATATTAAATAAAGCAACAAATTAGAGCTTAAAGATTTAACTCTCTTTTAGGTTTAGTAGAAGCTTATTATTAGTAGGAATGAGATAATTATTCTAGAGAAGCCTATATCTATATAGTGAGAGAAAAGACTTATAATATAAACTAGTAAGTTACTTACCTTTATATTATAATATAAGTATATTAATACTATTTCTAGCTTCTAGAGGCTCATATGTCTCTAAAATAGTAAAGGAATTAGTAAAGCTATTAAGAACTTAATAAAAGCATATATATAATTAGAGGGTAAAAGATACTTAAGTCACTAGGCTTAAGACCCCTATAATCATATTATCTTTTAAATAAAAGAAGCTATAATTCGGTATTATTAAGGGGCTAATTAATATCCCTAGGGATATATAATTAAGAAAAGAGTAAATGTCACGGGTCGGTAGTAATATACTCAATTAAATGGTTTCCCTAAATACAAGAAGAATAATCTAAGGAGAGAAGCTAAGTCTAGGCTCTATACGATAATTTGTGTTCTATATAGAGCCGTTAACAGGACAACGCAGGTGCCTAGGGCTCTCAGGCACCTAGTCTCTCCACGGGTCTCAACCCGTTATATTACCCCCCCCTCCCCCTCCCCTTCCCTAGAGAGGGACTCATACGCGTCTAGCGTAATAACGTCTTAGAAGGCCGACTCAGGCTCCCAAGTAGGGTCTAAGTACCCTGTCCATTTTACTAAAACCTAACATTAGTGACCTCGACCTCGTCATATAACTCTCTTTCCTAAGATCTTCTCTACTCCATATTCCTCACTTCTATTAATAAGCTCCGGCTCTGGCTAAGAGTTAGTCGTACACTGGGATAGTAGCGGGTCTATTGCCACCGGATATAATAATCGGGAATAGAACACGTTACGGATTCCCGGCGGTATATTAAGCCTATAGCTATAAGAGCCAATTACCTTAATTACTTCATACTTGGCATTCTTGGAGTCAAACTTCTTTGACGGCCGCTTTATATAAATATTCTTAAGGTTTAGCTAGACCTTATCCCCTACTTTAAAGCTAGGCGCTTACTATCTGGTCCGGTTAGCCATGTCCTCTTAAACCTATTATACTACTACTATAGACGCTTAAGCCCACTCACAAGTATCTCTCAGCTTCCATATAATAGCTTTACCCCGCTAGATCGGGCTAATCCTCTCTTATATAGGGACTTCGATATCGTCTAACTCTACCGGGTATATATAGTAGCCATAGGTTAAGAAGAATAGGCTAACACTAGTACTAGTAACATCGTGGTTATTAATTACTAGCTTAGCCAAAGGTATTAGAGACGCCCAATTCCCTTATATATAGTCGATATACATACGCACGAATACTTTAATATTCTAATTCATCTATTCCATGGACCTATCTGTCTCCGGACTAAACGCTATAGATAACCTTCATATAATCTTTAGGAGTTAGTAGACTTATACCCAAAGTACTCCGGTAAACTATAGTCCGCGGTCTGAGATAATCGCTTTTAGAAGACCATAATATCGGTAGAAGACTCATATAAAGGTCTTAGCTACTACCTCTATAGTAAGACTTAAGTATAATTCTAGGATAACGCCTTTACTAAGCCTATCTATAATTACTAATAGGTCCGTATAACCCTGGCTTAATAGTAGCCCAGTAATAAAGTCTATAGAGATCTTACTCTAGACTCTCTCAGGGATAGGTAAGGGTTTTAAGAACCCGTAGTAACGGTCCCTCTAAGCCTACTTCTTCCGACAGCCGTCACAGTTCCATATAAACCGCCTAACCTCTCTAAGTATACCTAGCCAAAAGAACTATCTCATTATTAAGGCGGCCGTCACTTCTCAGCTTAGGTGCCCAGCTATTATAGAGTCGTGAGTCTCTTAGATAAGCCCTATATAGAGTGGTTCTAACTCAGGGACCCAATAATGTCCCCGGAATAAGAGTTACCCTTAGCCGTCTAACTCATACTCTAAGATTAATACCTTAACCTAGAGCTCTAAGGGGAACACATGCTTCCCTTCTTATATAGCTCTTACCATTACTCCGTACGAAGCATCTATCCCTTCCACGTCTCTCTAGAGGCTCTAGAGGCCTCCCTGCGTTACTACTACTACCAGTATAGCCTGTACCCTTTATATAGCCTTCGGGGGAGCAAATATCTCTAGCTATAGTAACTAAACGTGCCAATACTTAAGCCTCTCATCTAATAGGGATACCGGGAGGTCTTACTCTCTTTATGAGAGTATATCCACTCTCTTATTTATATAACCTAGCATATACTAGATTATGAAATTATACCGTGAAAGAGTAAGGGACTAACGCATCTAGTACTCTATAAGCTTCCGGACTATTATAAAGTATTCTAGGCTCTTATAATCTATATGGATCTAGAAGTCCTTTATACTTCTTAGCTCTATATCCCACTTATTAAGACACCGCACAATTACTAATATCTCCTTATTATAGATCTCGTAATTATATTTAGTAAGGGAGTTCTTCTTTAAGAAGTAGCCATATAGTCGAAGCACCCTATTATCTCTATACTATATAAGAGTGCCCCCAATACACTACCCAGATAAGTTAGTCTCGACGATTATCATATAATTAGCATTAAATAATACTAGCACTAGCGCTTCTATAAAGAGTCCTTTAAGCTATTCAAATACTTAATCTACCTTAGCTATCTATATAAACGTAGTATCCTTCTTTACTAGGCTCATTATTGGCTATATAACGTCTAAGAACCCTTATATAAACTTCCGGTAGAAGTTTACGAAGCCAATAAAGCTCTATACTCCTTTTATAGACCTCGGGGCTTCCTAGCTAAGGATAGCCTTTACTTTCTCGGGATTCATCTATATACCTACCCCCGCCTTAATTATAAACCCAAGGTACTTCGTGGACTGGACCTTAAACTCGTACTTATTAATATCTAACTATAGTCCTACTTCTTATAGCCGGCGTAGTACCTTCTATATATACTCCCTATACTCGGCGAGGGTTCCCTTAGAGTATACTAAGACATCATTAACGTATACTAAGTAGAACTCATTAAGGTAGTCTCTTAATATCTAGTTAATATACTTCTGGAAAGTACTTGGGGTATTAGCTAGCCCAAATAGTGTCACGAGCCACTTATAGAGTCCATACCTTATATAGAAAGCTGTCTTCTACTTATCTCCTTCTATAATCCGGATCTTATAGAAAGCTACAATTACATTAAGCTTCGTAAACCACTTCGCTTTACTAATCGTATAAAGTGTCTCGTGGATTAAGGGTAGCGGGTACCGGTCTTTCCTTAAGATCCGGTTCAGAGCCCAATAATCTATATAAAACCGTAGACTACTACCTAGCTTCTGTATAAAGAGAACTAGAGCCACTACTAGAGAGTTACTTACTTGAATAAACTACTTATTAAGTAAGCCCATTAAGGTCTTCCAGAGTACTATAAGCTTATCTTATAACATGTTATATAGGGGACCCTAAGGCACCATAGGTTCTTTCCTATTAACCTTCTCTAGCTTAATAGTATAGTCGGTCCCGGGACTATGAAGCGGTAGTAACTTCTTAGCTTCTAAATAGTCGAATATACTCAGGAACTTAGAGTAGTACTCCGGGAGCTTCATACGAGAGTTGGTTTCTTTCCGGACTATAAGTACCTTCTTAATATTAGCTATACTTACAGAAAATACTTCTACTCGCTGCCCCTTATACTTCCTTTTCGTGTTCTATATAAAGGCCACGGCCGAGATAGGTACTATATTCGCTCGAAAAGAGCCCCTCCCATTTTAGTTCCGGATATAGGTCCTTTAGCTCCCTATTATTAACGATAAATAATCTATACTTAAGAGTACCTAGTTCTTCTATATCTAAGCTAGGCCAAGTATCAAATCGTATAATATAAGCTTTAGAGCCACATAAAAGAACGCCTTATTATCTATATAGCCGTCGATATTAGTTCAAATAGTAATAACCTCATTAATCCTTCCTATAACTTATTCTCCTATTCCAATGAGCTTATAAGGAGTGATTTTAATATACTAGAGGTTATATTTCCGGGCAAAATGAGAATCAATTACTCCATATAACAGGTATCCTAAATTAACTAAGGTTTCTATAAAGGCTTCCTTATTTATTAGAGTTAATATCAAAAAGGGTAGCTCATCCATCGAAGGCTCAAACGTTTTCTAATCCTATACCATATCCTCCTTCTACTCTATATAGCGCTTTTTATACGGAGCTATTCTTTTCCCGAGTCATTACTCTCAGATGACTCCTCAATGACCCGCGTAGTTAATAAGGATACCTTCTAAGTTAACTCTTCTTCATATAACTCCTCACAATCCCGTACAATGTGCCCTGCCTTTCCACACTTAAAGCAAGAGCGAGTTTCCTTCTTCGGCTTCTTCTTCTATTAGACTTAAGTCCCTTTTGGCTTCTCTTATTATACGGACGCCCCTTATATCGTCCTTATAGGTTCCTATTCTATACTATTGGCCGCTTAGGCGCTGTGTCTTAGCGGGGAAGCTAGTCTCTACTCCCTCCTCTCTCTTATACATATTACTTCCAAGTTCTGGCTTACCATATAGAGCTATAAGTAGTAGTCAGTATACGATACTAGTGTCAGGACCACAAGGAGGGTCCTTTAAATGTCAATAGAAAGGCCACGAGATAGAAAGGCCTTCTTTACCATATTATCCCAGGAGAGACCTCCCGCTTCGAGAAGCATACGTTCAAAGCACGCCAGGTATCTTATAAAGGAGCTCATGCCTTACTAGAGGGTATTAAGCTTCCGTATAGCTCGTCCCACTAACTCTGGGTTATCATATACGTTCCGGAGTTACTAGATAAGCCTATCCAGGGTATCTCCATCCAAGGTAGACTTCTTCTTAACTAGAGCAGAGACCCACGGTATCACCTAACTAAGGGCAGCGCTACTAAGTCTACTATAAATATACCAGAATCTTATATCGCCCCATTTATTGCCTATATTAACTAAAAGCTTTGCCCACACCTAAGCTAGCCATGGTTTGAATTCTGACCACTTACCTTTATACACTAGAGGGTCAGGTAATCACTTACGTTACTAGTTCATTTATAGCATACTAAGTAAGTCATTAGCGGTAAACTAGATTCTATCTCTATAGTTCTAGTTCTTTAACTACTAACCGTCCGGGCTCTATACCGGCTCTCTCTAGTCATCGTCTATTTACTAGTCCACCGGATTCTATCCTAGTAAGGATAAGGCTATCTATTAAGCTACGCCGCGCGCAAGCTCTCTCATACGAAGCTCAATAGCTTCAAGTCAGTTCACGAGATACTCAGCCCACGCTAGCATCTCTATTACTAGGGTTATTAATCCTAGGCTCACGGGGGAGCTCATTATATATAGATAGGAGTCATATAGTAAGGCTAAGTTAATAGCTTATCTCAATAAGTAATAAGGAGAGATTATTCTAATATCACGGGTTAGTAGTAATATACTTAATTAAATAGTTTCCCTAAATATAAGAAGAATAATCTAAGGAGAGAAGCTAAGTCTGGGCTCTATACGATAATTTGTATTCCATATAGAGCCGTTAGTAGGATAACGCAGGTGCCTAGGGCTCTCAGGCACCTAGTCTCTCCACGGGTCTCAACCCATTATAGTAAAGGCTTAAAGATAAAGATAATAGAATAAACGAGCTACTTATAAATGCCCTTATTAGAAATATATATAGAGATAACGAAGCTCTAGACATATAAATAACTTATTAGGAAGTCTTTAATAATATAGATATAAAGCTAGTATAGATAAAAGACTTATATACCCCTTATATAGTCACTAACTTATACCTCTTCTAGTAATATACTTAATAGCTCCTAAAACCAGGGTAGTATTAACTAGGGAAAATTAATATATTACTCTTAGTAGCCTCTAGTAATTACTACTTTAATAATAGAAAGATACTAGCTCGGTAAATTAGGGGGTTATTTAATTATTATTAATAGTAGTATAGTATTCTACTAGAGGCTAGGGGTAATAAAAGAGATAGAACCTCTTATCTAAATAACGAGGACGTCTTTTTAGCTTACTATACTTAGTTAATTAATTAAGAGCTTAGAATAATATCACTAAACAATTTCTTAAATACTATAAATTAAGAGATTTTACCTCGATTATTATTAATAATTAAGAGGCTAATTACTCGTAGTATAGCTTACTTATAGCTCCCTAGGCTCGGCTTTTATTACTATAAGACTAAGAAAGAGCTTTATATAAATAGACACGAATAACCTAATATAATTTAGTATTATTAAGAGGTGTTTTTACTACTAATAAACGAGCTTTTATTATATATAGTTTAATATAAGGAAGATAAAGCTAGTATATAATATATAATTCCACCTTTACTACTAATTAGAGGTTAAGTATATATAATATATTTCTATAATAAGAGCTATTTCTATAGTTTCGACTATAAAAAGAGCCTCTAGTTAGTAGATAATTAGCAAAAAATACTAGGAAAGAGTAAAGGGAGGCTAATTCATAATTCTGAGTTTATAGGTCCTAAGGGGTATATTAGGGTACTAAATAATAAAGGCATATTTATCCTAGATAACCCTAATTTAGATACCCGGTAAATTATATACCTAGACTTAAATAGAGACCCTTAGTAGGATATAAAATAGCTACTAGTATAGGTTACTAAGACGCTTAATATATTTAAATAGAAGTACCCTAATTATATAATTATTCTAATATTCAATTAGTCTTCTATATACACTTCATATAGCGAAGGTATACTAAATACCTTTAGTATAAATCAGACCCTAGGAGAGGTTAAAAAGGGGAATATTAAGCCCTATAGGAGGGATATATATTTCCTACTAGGGTATACGATTCCGGGGTTATAGGGCACTATATAAGTCCTTTAGTAACTTAATCCAAATAGAGAAAGAGAGCCTAAGAGCGTAGAATAGATTCTTATTAAGCGAGGATATAATATACCTAGCTTAAGATTTAAGTGTCTAAAGGGTACTAAGTATACTATACTATAGTAGGGATTTCTCCCCGGTAGTCACGTGGCGAGCGGTCATATGACTACGGACGTCTAGTTTCTATATATTACCCCGCTTTCCTTCCTTATTCTTAGAAATCAACTAACCTTTACTCCTTAATTCCACACTTCACTCGTATGCTATAATCCTATACTATAGAAGCCTATTATATATATCTCTTACAAATTAAATCCCTATTATAGTAGTGACTCAGGGAAGATTCACGTTCTAGAGCTCTATCTTCATATAACTCCCTCATAGTATAGGATCACGGTTTAAGCCTTAATTACGTTATTTATACGACAACGACAACCTCTCCTATTTAGTTCAGATACTCCTTTTATAATTATATTTTAGCTACTTTATATCCTACCTTCAATTTCCCATAATTCTACCAATTACATAATATTAATTCCTCGTCTTCTACTTCTCTATATACTACTAAGCCTTTAGCTTTACGATTTAGCTTTAATTATATTAATTCCTCACTATACTTTCTACTAATTCTACGGACGACGTAATCCCTCTACTAAGCTTTAAGCTTTATAATTTAGGCTTTAATTACACTATTCATATAATAGTAATAATGTCCTAGTTTAGTTTAAAATACTCCTTTTTCGATTATTTTCAGCTACTTTATATCCTACCTTCGATTTCCCATAATTCTACTAATTACGTAATATTAACTACTCCTCCTAAGGTTCCTATTAACTATAATCTTATTATCTCCAATCTTATCAACTCTAATCTTAATTTATATATAAAGCTAGATACTTTATAAGTCTCTCGCTCTTACCTTTAATATATCAATGAGCTCATATAATATAGAGATCCCTCTAATCCTAATATTTAAAGCTTTCTCTTTTACTATAAAGAGCTACTCCGGGAAGAGCTCAATTACATATACCTTAGAATCGTGTATCTTACGATTCTAGTCCCTCCTTCTCACCTCTCCCCTACTTAGCTACACGATCCCCTACCTCTACCTACTCTTACTACGTAATTATAAGAGTATAAATCTCTATTCTAGATAGACGAAGACGACAATACACCGGTATAGGTTAGTCAAGTGATAGCGTATATAGTACGCAAAGCTAGGGCTATATAGTAGGTATAGGTTCTAGTATATACTTCAATTTACGGACCCTTCTCTTATATAATTCCTCCTTACGCCTTTAATTTACGATTCCCCTTTATACCTTTAACTTCCGATTCTCTCCCCTTTTACATACAATTCCTACGATTTTCGACCTACCTTTACCTCCTCCTTATTTAATTTCTAGTCTAGTGGTTTCTATAGTCGCTATCGTAGTTATAGAGGTTCTAGTATATACTTCACTCCCCCTTTAATTCTATACCTTTAATTCTATACCTTCTAATCTTTAACCTTCTTTAAGACTAGTAATACCTATATTACGGCTATAATAATAGAGGTACTAGTATAGATATCTCATATAATTAGAACGAGAGAGAGTTTCCCTATATATACTCCGGGCACGATTTAGTATCTAAGAGAGAGAGAGAAAATAGAGTATTTACTAGTACCTTAAGAGCAACGAATTAGGCTAGAAATATAGTGGTTTGGAATCGAGGGCATACATAGGGTAGAGCATATAATATTTACGATATTTACGATTACTATAGTACTTGAGAGAGGCTCTTATCTTATGGTATACTTAGGGGACGAGTACTTATAGGTAGGGGAAGTATATAGTAAGGATTTCTCCCTAATAGTCACGTGGCGAGTAGTCATGTAACTACGGACGTCTAGTTTCTATATATTACCCCGCTTTCCTTCCTTATTCTTAGAAATTAACTAACCTTTACTCCTTAATTCCACGCTTCACTCGTATGCTATAATCCTATACTATAGAAGCCTATTATATATATCTCTTACGAATTAAATCCCTATTATAATACTCCTTAAATACCCTCCCACTAGCAAATAAACGTGCTATTTAGCTCGTATACTATCGAATTATAAGGACTTCTTTAAGGAAAAGAATTAAATTAAGGAGCTTATTATAGAGTAGGGATATAAGGCTATATTTCTATTAAAGTTCTACTATGAAATTAACTTAATTAAGATATACTAGG
>JAJTUS010000268.1:0-53815 GCA_021399465.1 Hyaloscypha sp. PMI_1271 | reverse complement strand
AAGTTTGACTCTAAGAACACTAAGTACGAAGTAATTAAGGTAATTAGCTCTTATAGCTATAGGCTTAATATACCACCGGGAATCCGTAATATATTCTATTCCCGATTATTATGTCCGGTAGTAATAGACCCGCTACTATCCTAGTATACGACTAACTCTTAGCTAGAGCCAGAGCTTATTAATAGAAGTGAGGAATATAGAGTAGAGAAGATCTTAGGAAAGAGAATTATATAATGAGGTCGAGGTCACTAACGTTAGGTTTTGGTAAAATAGATAGGGTATATAGACCCTACTTAGGAGCCTAAGTCAGCCTTCTAAGACGTTACTACACTAGACATATACGAGTCCCTCTTTAGGGAAAGAGAGAGGGAGGGGGGGGGGTAATATAACAGGTTAAGACCTATAGAGAGACTAGGTACCTAAGAGCCCTAGGTACCTGTATTATCCTACTAACGGCTCTATACAGAATACAAATTATCGTATAGAGCCCAGACTTAGTTTCTCTCCTTAGATTATTCTTCTCATATTTAGGGAAACTATTTAATTAAGTATATTACTACCGACCCGTGATATTAAGGGCCTCCTCTAAGAGATCTATACTAGGGGGGTAGTAAAAAGGATAGGAATTAGTTGAGATATTAACCCCTTAATCTCTTAATAACTAAGTAGTAGTATTTTGAAGTTAAGTTTAACTAGAAAATAGTATACTATCTAATATAATAGTTAGTATAATAGGAGTAGTAGTAATAGCTAGTATAGCGGGGTTAATCGCTCCGTATAGTAGATACTTTACTATAGAGGGGGGGTATAGTACCTCTAGTATAAAATAAGAGTTCTATAGATTGAGATTATTTATTAGAAACGTTTAAGGATAATATAATAAGGATCTGATTTATAATTAAATATTAAAAGGAGGATATAGCTAATAAATCTATAGTTTAGTAAATAGTAGTGTGAAGTTAACTAGTAGGATAGAACTATACTATATTAATATTATTTTAACCCTTTAGCTTATACCCCTATAACTTTTTCCCTAAGGAATTCATATATTAGAGACTCATTTTATAGGTTATTAATAGTAGTATATTACTAATATATAAAAAGGGGTAAATGGAAGGACTATAAGGGATGCCCCTTAGTATAAGTTAAATTCGGACATATTTTATTTATCCCTAGTATTATTCCTATATAAACTATAGTTTCCTATACTAGGGGCTATAGAATATTAAGTAAGGGGCTATAGAAATTAAAGGAGGGAAACTAAACTCTATATGAAAAGAGATATTTTTACTAAATATGTCTTATAATTACTTCAAAAGTTCTCAAGAACTATTAATTTAATAGAGCTAGTATTAAGGGAGAACTTGATCTATACTATGAAGTCCTTACTACTAAAATAATAAGTTAATAGAATAATTATAGGGGGTGTGGAAAATAAAGGGGCAAGGGTCGATTTTCTAAGGAGGTGAATCATGTGACCTTTTAATATCCTGTAACTATGTGAATTTAACTAATTAAGTAGACTACTACCAACTTCTGTAATTAATTACTTTAGTAAATATTAATGTTTTTAGCTAGTTCTTTCTTTAGGATATATATTAATATGTCCCTATTTAGCTTCTCTAATACCGGGTAAACCGTGTAATATTTATAGGAGGAATTCCTAGATTATCCTCCTCCTCCGCTTTAGCCTTAGATGCGTATCTATTATCTATAAATTGTCTATACTCTTAACTATTTATAACCCAATTACTATTTACCCTATTGAAAGTAATACTATCTATAGTAAATCTAGTATCCTCTATATTATTTTCAACCTCCGCTTCGTCTTTAAGCTCCGCTTCGTCTTTAGAGCTAATATAATAGAGATCTTTATCTCTATAGCTAGCGTCTCTCCCTTTATTAATGAACTAAACGCTATCCTGATTATTATAATCCTTTAGCCTTACCTCTTCTAGTCCTATAGCTACCTCTAGTAATAGATTCTAGTTATATATACCCTTAGGTATTAACAAAAGCCCTAGCTTTGGATGAGCATTTTTCGTATTAATTAGGTGGTTATTAATCGATTCCCTTAGATATATATACGTACTCGGGTGGTTTAGTTCTCTATTTGAGTCACGTGTAGACTCCGTAATTAGGAGACTAAAGCCGGTATCTATAAGCTCTTACTTATACTATTTAAATATAACCTCTAGTAAATATATGTCTTTATTATAGCTAGTATATCCTTCACATAGCTCGTTTAGCTTATCGATATTAATAGGAATACCGTAGTCCCTGACCCCTATCTACTCTGAAAACATGTAGTTCTAGAACAGTTAACTAGGGATGATATATAGACGATTAGGCTATTTCCTAATTAAATGAATATTCTATACCCTCACGAATTCCTTAGTTTACTCTCGTATAATAGGCAAATAGACGAATAGTATAGCGATATAGTTGGGTAAGAGCTTGCGAGAGTAAAGCCTTTGAGAGCATAGATGCTTGAAAAATATCTTCTATTTATTTAGTATACCCTATATAAAATATTAATTAATTAATTAAATAAGTTTCTATAGAATTAGTATAGATAAATTACCTTCGCAACTTGGCCCCACTATGCCTCAATACATTAATTAGCTGTACTAGTCCCGAACTAATAGAGATCTAAGAACTAATATAGATTAATATCCCTTATTTAGCACGTCGCTTTATAGAGGATATAATAGGTATTAGTAACAATAGGTATTTCGTATCCTCTATCTAATTGAATATAGAGTGGAATAACCTCTATTTCATCTACTAAGTTAAGGTATTATACTAGGATAGTAACCTAGAGAGTAAGATAAGTAAGTATATATTAGTATGATATTAATTAGCCTAAAGGAGAATGTGGTATAGAGATTCAGGGGTTTTATCGGCTAAATTAAGTATAATTCAAATAACTAAGTCTCTATAATACTACAGAATTATATAGCCGGAATTACGACTAAGTGAATTTTGGCATTTTCAAGGGGATATATTCATCCCGAATTAGGAAATACTACTACTTATAGCATAACTATTTAAGATACTAATATAAATCCAAGGTATAAACCGTGAGTAAGTATTAATACTAGTATATATCTTAATCCTATAAAATCGTAGCTAAGTAAATAGATTAGTAGTTATTAAGATAATGATTTTTGAAGTTAAGTATATACTACACTTACCTTGTAATAGCCATTAATTAACTAAATAAAGTTTGGCCTATAAATATTATATTCCCCCTTAGCTGCTTTTATCTCTTCCGAACGACGCTATATACTTTCTGGATTAAGTTCCTGTATTATAGAAGCTATTCTATTCCTAGAAAACTTCTAGCTATCCCCTAGGGAGTTGAGATAAGTATATAGAAGCTAGTAGCTATAACTTCTAGTATTGCCTTACGGGCCTTTATCTACTATATATTACTTAAGGATATAGCGAAGTTACTCCTTTTCTAGCTTAACTTACGAATTAAGCATTTGACGTCGAAGCCCTATAGCTCGGCGAACCTGCTATAATAGTCGTAGATTAGGAATATTATATCCTAAGCTCCGGAGGTTAGTAAGTATATTAGTATTAGTCATATGGATATCACAAAAGAACTATGCGATAAGAGCCTTTACCCGAGGAGAAGGCTCGAATATCGAGCGTTGAGAAGGTGCTTTCTATTCGGAAAGCCTATTACGTAGGGTTCTAAGGGAAATATCGACGTTAAAGTCATACTATAACCTCTTAATAATATCCTTATATGACAGCTATTACTTAATTAAACAAAGAATATAGGCTTAATAGTAATCGATATTAATCTTTAAACGAGCCATTACGAAGGGGCTAATAATAGAAGATCAAGGAATTAATAATAATAAAGGAACAGAAGTATGAACGAAGTGTGCAAGAGGGCTAGTATGTCAGGGGGTATATCACGTGCATTTTATTGATTTTCCCTACCCTATCGAATTCCTACCATGGAATGCGATAAAACACCATATAGATCGACTGTTTTAATTATATTCTACCATAGGTATTAGCTATATTATTAATAATAGCACATTTTTGAAATATCGTCGAATTGATTTTCTCAAAAAATAATAGATGCAGTAGCGTGAGCCCGTACTACGGCTGTACCGAGTCGAAGAGGAGCGGCGATGCTGACTAACCGCGTTGAAAACGGATTCAAAGAAGCCCCGCTTACGAGGGCCTTAGAAACATCTAATCACAATCCTCTCGAGGTTCTCTATGAAATCTTATCGCAACATCCCCTAAGCATCTACGGTTTTATGAGATCGCCTGAACCTTCTTCAGTATGGTCGCTTTAACCCGCAGCCTCTTGACCACCATCCTCTCAATTCTTCTATTCTCATCAGGCTCCGTACAATCTGACTGTGCTCGCGGCATAGTCTCACCACCGGTCGTCGAAGAACAGCTGCAATCACCACCTCAGATCAACACCAACGATTCTCCAATTCGTCTCCACCAGATTGGCCAATGCCCAACGTCTCCAAAGCCAGGATGTTCTGATCCTGACTGTCAAGGGCTCAGCTACGTCGGCCCTATGCAGTTTCAATGCGAGGCCACGACGGCGTTCCATATAAATGGCAGAGACGTTACACTCACGGGCTGTCGCTGCTGCCCACTTCCGCTCTTTGTGCGGTGTCTCAATCATGACTGCCGTGCTCCGACTGGCACGAGACAGTGTGCATCTGATGAGCTGGGAGGATGTGCCTGCGAGACAGATGAAGATCGAGCGGAGAGATTTCGGAGGGAATTTAGACTCGAAGACATCCATGTTCTCGCCGAAGGAGAGGTCGAGGGGGACCTGATCGAGATTAACGATGATGGTATCTTGGATATCAATTCAATGACACAGACCCGGTCAGTCACAGCGAGTTCTGACGTATCCCCTCGCCTATTTCAGACTGTGCAAGAGCAGGAGAGACATCGCACTAGTGCGATGGCGTTGCCAACGTTGGGATTTGATCGACAGCAGTTTGGCGTTATGAGAGACGCTCAAGTAAATATTCTTGCATCCTTTTAACTGGATTACAAACTACGAGTTTACAGTAAAGCGCTATTATATAAAAGAATTTAGTATTAAAATGGAAATCAAGTACATCAGAACTCTTTATAAAAAGATTAACTTTTTACTCGGGCTATTTTTTTCTTCTTATCAATTAATATTTATTAGTACCAAAAAAGCTTAATTCACGTATATAGTCGATTTTTGTAGAAACCATTTCTTAGAATCAATATCTTTAACTAATTGAATCCTATTCAGTAACACCTTTACTTACCCGGGCCCTCTCCTAGATGCTAAAACCCCGAGAACCAAAAAAAGGTGGATAGACTGGATAGATAATGAAAATAGAAGCATGAAATGTAAAATGAATGGGGTGTAGGGAACGCTAACAAACTATGGACATGGACCGCAAAATGGAGCACCACACCTGCCGCAACTGATATTAGCATTTGCGTTCTTTACAATGACTCAAGGACATAAAATAACTCCCTGTAACAGAGAAGTAGTGGATATATTGGAAGCTCATGCGCCCCTGGAGCGGCTCGAACTTGAGAAACGAGAAAAATCCGAACCAGGAAAGTTGCTTACCAGTAAGGGTTACACGCAGACGTGGT
The DNA here is from genome assembly GCA_021399465.1 of Hyaloscypha sp. PMI_1271. Taxonomy (NCBI): domain Eukaryota; kingdom Fungi; phylum Ascomycota; class Leotiomycetes; order Helotiales; family Hyaloscyphaceae; genus Hyaloscypha; species Hyaloscypha sp. PMI_1271. The sequence goes on along the minus strand of JAJTUS010000268.1, from coordinate 48,172 downwards.
GGTGGTTGTTGTTGTTTCTGGGACCGCCGTTGTAAGTGGAAGCTGTGTAGTCACAGTCGGTGCTGGTGCAGGTAATGATGTTGGTAAACCGGTGCAAAAAGTTCCGGAAATTGTCGACCAGCCGGCCGGAGCATTTTGGCACCATGACGACGTCGATGATTCAGAAGTCCCCCAGGTCACTGGTTCCATTGACGGCCCGCATGAGCACCAGCAGTCGATCGGAGGGATGTCGACGCCACTAGCGATTGAAGTATAAGTCGTGGTAACGAATGAGCAATCTGTTGCTGCTACTGGCCAACCGATAATGCTTGAGTAATCGGCCTTCCATATCGTGGTAAAAACATATGCGGCAACTGATGAGATGGAGGATGAATCAGTTGATCCGGTGCTTACGCCATCACCAATATCTACCAGGCCGTCGCTAGCATAAACTGTGCAACCACATTTATCCCACTTTGGTGCTGTGCATGCTTGTTCGTTGGTACCCAAGCAGTTGCTGTCGGTGCAATCAGGGGAGTCGGCCGGACAGCAGAGGCAGCCATTGATGGCACCTGATGCGGAGCACTGGGAGTTGCCATTCTGCGAGACCTTCAGTACAATTACCGAAGCAGAGATAGACCTAACAATGAAAATGGAAAGAAAAGAAACTGGTGCTGAAGAAAACTTACATCGCCGCCACACTCGGTATCGGTGCACAAAGGTGGTTCATTAGGGCAGTTCTGGACTTCTTCGCAGGGACATCCCGCGTCAGGGCCACTGGAGCAAAGCCCAACTTCGTCTGGTCCGCCACAGTTTTGGCAATCCTGCTCGGGATTTGACGGGCATTGTGGATCATCCTGTTTGGCATCTTCTGGAGGTTGACTCGGGGGTGAAATGGCAGCAATAGCTGCGGCGCCACCGCTTTCAGCTTAAATTTTGGTCAATATTTGTAGGTCAGAGATGCGTCATATTGAGGGAACTTACAAACGGCAAGCCATGCCAATCCTCCTGCAAAAATGACGGCTAGAACAGTTTCCATACTAGACCCGCCATCTGTCGTGGTTGCCACGTCTGTCAATGTGACGGTAGTGCTCATTCGCAGGTTAGCATATTCTGTGAGTGTCAAAGGCTCAAATATCACTGTTCCGGTCTGTCCATAAACCACAGTCGTCGATGTGACTTGGGTTTGATGGTCCTCGCCATCGTGAGTGCAAGCACAATAATACCCATAACAGCCTGTACCTGACTGGAGGCATGAGGTTGGTTGGCGGCCAGATATTAACAGGTCGTTGCATTGTCCATGTCGTAATGAGTCTCCACCACATTGAGTACACAGTTTAGGTGGGCTGTTGAACTCTTCGGGACAAAACATGAAAGGAATTTGGACATTCGTCTGTCTTTGCTCGATGGGGAAGGAGTCTGCCTCGGATGGCTCAATAGAGGTAGCTACGTAGGCTTGGCCAGTCTGGCGAGCTGGAACTGCCGTGTGTAGTCTGCGTGGTTGGGCTGGCAGTCGTTCTTCAGTGAAAGGTGGTCTTGCTGCTACGGCCAACGAAAAGACAGCCAAGACAATGAGCATCGAATTCATGATGTGAAAATCCGTCGAGTTTAGTGCGGGGCTAGTTTCAAGACTTGATCTTTCGGGAGAGAATATGGCTACGGGCTCGTGTTTATATGTAGAAGGCGTGCTGCTATTAGGAGGTGCAAGCAGCCCCTTTAAAAGTATCAACTGGAGCAAAGGAACTTGACGGCCCGGGGTCTGGGAATTAGTACGTGAATAAATTACACCGGCTCTATACGAGCGTTACGAGTTAGTGTTGGGCGCTTACTTGAGGACTAGGAGGGCCAGAGGGGAGGAGGGGAAGTCAGGGGAATGCATTAGGAAAGGGTGCTCTGGGAGGATCGAGTGGGTCTTAGGCAGGGAGGAGTTGGATGACAAGAGTTAGGAAGGGCGAGTTGTTTCAAGGAGCTAAGAAAAGCTTAGGAGAATAAGAGCTGGGAAGACCGAGTTGGTCTGAAGGAGCTGGGAAATGTTGGGAGAATAATAGTTCAGAAGGCTGAGTTGGCCTGAAGGATCTAGGAAAGGCCGAGTTGGTCTGAAGGAGCTGAGAAAAGTTGGGAGGACAAGAGTTAGGAAGGCTGAGTTGGTCTTAAGGAGCTGAGAAAAGTTGGGAGGACAAGAGTTAGGAAGGCTGAGTTGGTCTTAAGGAATTGGAAAAAATTGGAGAATAACTAAGATCGAATCGCTCTTAAAGCCGAAAAATATTATAATATAGCAAAAACAATTTTATATTTTTAGTCTTTTTTGCTTCAACACCGACTCGGGCTGAAGATATGTGATTCGACTAATTAGAAGTTTAAGAATAGCAAGTCCGTCCTTGCAGTTCAGGGCGCCTACCCCTATTTTAAGCCCCCAATCTTATGCCGACCGGCATCACACCCTCTTAATATTCGATTACGGCACAATTACCAACCAAATCCAACTTTGCTTATACCGTTTCAGATTCGTAACACAAGTTTTGTTACTATTCTAGTCTTATGAAGTCAGTAATGTGTAGGAGCCATCAAGGACTGCACTTTCCGAGTCCTAGTGAGTAAAACGGCTCTTTTATATTTAAACTACACACGCCGGCCACCGGGAACTTCTCACAACCCACTGGCTCCTGATCTGTATTATTTGAAGTGGTTGGAGTCATAAATTTTGTTTGCAGACTTGTTTGAAGCTTTGCATCCGACACCTGTCTCATCTACCCGTATACCATGTGGTGTGCCATCTATGACTGGGTACTTCTGGCATTGTGGGTCATAAACGCAGAAGCAATATACACAATCCAATGTACCGACTTATCGTCTTCTGCAAAGATTCAGAGTGCCATTACGGAGGCCTCAGCCATGGCTACAAGTAAGGGGGGATTAATTGCAGTCATATTCTTACTAAGACGCCACAAGTTGCTAATTGAATAATACACCAGATGCTCTAGCTCAACTTCTCCTTCCGAACGAAGCTATGGTAGCTGCTGCCTTTACACCTTTGTTCATAGCCTCCGATGTGCCGACTCTACAAGGTGTGTACCCCCGAGCGAAGCTATTATCATACAAAAACTACAGATAATATGTACTGGTTGACTGACTGCCGCAGGACTCTACACCAAAGTGCAAAATATTGCCACCGATCCATTCTTCGTCACATTCTTTTGCGATGAGAACCACATTCAATGGTCCGACCCGCGAAACGGCTGGATGGACACAGCTTATACCTATACGTCCAAGGACGGCAAAATCAAGCATGTAACACAGTACAGAATTGCCGCCGGTAATCCAGGAACGTTGCCTGGGACAAAAGGGTCGTATACGAGTCTTGGTCAGTCAATTGGCTATACCTACCCTACCTTACATGGGTCTACTGACTCTGGCACAGGCTACCAAATCCAAATGACTGCCGATGTGGCAGATTGCTCCGATCAGGCGCATGTATACGTTTGGCCTACTAGGATCAACCCACCTACTGACGGCTCCGATGGCTATGATCATCGCTCTCTAAGCGAAATCAACTCACAGGGGATTGATCCCAACTTCGCGGCCCTGGATACCATCAAACCACTCTCTGAGACCATCTTCCACGAGGTAAATGTCGACCTTCTAAGAGGTATGGACTGCGGAAGCTAACATATGAATAGCTCATGCATGTTTACGGTGGCCGTAAGTGATTTCCCATATCAATTCAAAACCATGTAATGTGCAACGGCGTGTAATCCTAACTATTCAACCATCAGTTGTCAACCCCACCAGCGGTGTGAAGAAGATAGTTGATGTAATTAATGGAAACCGGATCCGCGGTTACCAGTCTTGCGTCTCAACGAATGTAAATCGATTAGTCAACGGTTATACACCGCTCCAGGCTGCTGATCCTCCCACGATTTTGGCTAAAGGTATGTCGTGTTCTTCAGTCACGGGAACTTCTCTCTGAAGCTGCTGACTTGAGGAAACATATAGCTCTTTATCTTCAACCGAAGAATAAGCCGCCCATGATGTGGGATACTGGGGTGGTTGACCCTAACACCGGCACACCAGTTGGGTTACCCGGACCTGGTGCTAACCCTAAGAGACAGATTGCTGTTATATGGGAGGGCTAGTATTAAGTCGTTAGTGAGAGTGAAAACCAGTTCGATTTACGGAAGCGAGACTGCGGGAGAATCCCTGTTGGAATAGAGATTTATTGACAGTAGCAGCTAGCCCTCCAAGTTAAGGGCTAAGGGGCATATATATACATGTGTGGTGATTTGTCATAATAGATCAGCTGATGTGCAGAATGAGAAATTGGTACGTAAAGCTGGCGTCCCGTGACGTCACTTTCAACAATCCCGTAGTACACCCGAAGATTCGACTAAATTACAATAGCTCAACACAAATTAATGTTATTCCCTTCGGAGCGCTGCGATCATGTATTTAAGTGCTTTCGAATTTCCTTAGATACGTGTTTTCCTCCTCAAAATGTTTATAAAGGCTCATTAATTGCACTCTGATAAACATCAACCCTGCGCTTACTTCATCGCACTATGAGTTGTCTTCGCCTTACCGATATTTTCATGGCTAAAAACCCTAGCAGGATAAAGAATTTAATATCTGATTATTTCTCACTAACTCTAGGTTTTCTGCTTTGCTTTAGGAGTGAAATTTCGCCCAAGAACCCACGAAATATTGCACGGCTATATTTGCTGCGCGTTGGCCTTAGGCAGGAAGGCTCAACCGTTGGCTGGCTGGCTAATCTTGTTCCTGAGGTTGACAGGCAAAAACAACTAGGGGTGTCAAAACTGACGGGCCTGACGTGCCAGCCAGCTAATCTCAAGTCAACCCAGCTAAATTCTTATTATAGCAACAGACTCAAAACCGCTAATTCACTGCGTGTATGTATAATGCTTTGTGCAAATAATTCCGTGCTCTTATATTGTCTTAGAACGAATGAGTTCGCTTTCTGAGATGTGTGGATGGTTGCCTAAAGTTAGGCGCACGTGAGCACCTGTTCAAAAAAAGCGCGAACACGAAACACGCGTCTTCGCATTAGCTTCTAAAAATTTGGGAGCGTTAATTTCTAGTTTATCTACAAATAACGACCAGCTTGCTCGGTATGCGATTCATTATCCCTACTCAATAATCCTAATAGGCTAACGTAAACTAGAATCAACAAGTTGGGCTAGATCCATTTGACTCGGCCACTTTGCAACAACAGCGCAATTCCGACAGGCTAGGACCTAAGCTGCTTCGTCTTACAAAGTCGAACAGCATTTCGAAACATGGATTACGATCTGGATAAGTCATTCCGGAAGCTGTGCAAGAAAGGTGGACGGTTCAAACAGGACCTACTCAAGGCTGTGTCAACACAGTACGACAGAGAAGACGCGCCTGTCTGGGCGGAGAATCTTCAATTTCTTACGGCATACCCTTCGGAAAATACGCCACTGAAGCCAGGCATGGGAGCTTGCTCTCACAAATCTTCTACTACCCACAATCATCTCGACTGTGAGGACTTCCTTCCCGAGGCTCTAGCGAAAGACGTTTGTGCTGCTGAACATGGCAAGGCTGAATAATCCTGTCACTGTGCCTCATATCAAAGATTTGACATCGTTTCCACGACATCGGGTAGGAGGATACCTTTAAGGTTGACGTCTCTCGGGGAGTTGCTAGGGTGTTCACATTATCTTTCCGTTTCCTACCGATGGCCGCAGGACAAACCATTTGAAGAAGAACGCTACGAGATCGTTCTACCTTCTAACCGACGGCGTAAAAGCAATGTTCTAGCCTGGTTGTTGGATCGAATCATTACCTATGCTGCTTCTCAAGGCTACAAGCTCATCTGGATTGATCAAGAATGCGTCGATCAAGAAGACCCAGATCAGGTTGGTCAAGCTGTTCAAGCATACCATGCTGTATATCGCCAGTCTCAACAGGTAGTTGCCGTGCTCACTGCTGGGATCACAGAGCAGGCCCACTTAGACGCCTTCAAATTCGCAGAAAAGTACCACTTGGAGCGAACCCAAACCGGTGCTATGACGGGCGTGGAATCGGAGCTGCGGAGTATCATGCAAGTCTCTGCACTAATCTCTAAGAACGAATGGTTCAGTCGTATATGGACGCTTTCAGAGTCGTTGATGGCCTCAAGACCACTTCATTTTCTTGTGCCCTGTGGAACGTCGCTGCAGCGTAGCCACTGGCTCGGCAATCTTTCCGGTCAGATTGTAGTACATCAACTTGTCCTCCAAATCCTTTTCTGTCCGATCATAAAGCCTTATGAAACGGTGTTTCCAGCTCGGCTCCAGACACCAGAAGGCGACCTTATCCACAAAACGTTGGGCTCTGAGCGTGGTGCGATTGCTGCATACCACCTTTTCCAAGAAACCTGTCCGGAATCCAAATGGCGCCTTAAGCAGAGACGATACTTAAGTATAATCGAAGCTTGCAGGTTTACTTCCTGTCGGGGTGGCAAAGAAATTTCTGACCGGATAGTTATTATGGCCAATGTCTGCGGCTATAAGAAGGGCCTTAAATGCTCAGAATTGGTGCAGTTGAAGTTGGGCTTGAGTATTTGCACATTAGCTTTGTCTATTGTCAATGGGGACGACAGTTTGCTCGATTTCATCCAAAGTGAGGGTTGGATAGGACGTCCTGAAGCTTTTTCGTGGCTCCCTTTGCCAGTAGGAAGTGTTCAGGATGCTATCAACTTCAACCGCACTATGAATAATTGGCTCTGCTCCTGGAGTAACCCAATTGCCAGCTTCCCATGTGAGTCCGTCACAGCGGCAGGGCTGTTGACATCTGGGTATCTCTGGCCGATGAATTGCCATATCAATATAGCCGAAATTATCTCCAAGGTCAATAAATTTGTCGATCAACTTCCTTTGGATTCTTTGGCAGCCTGCGAAGTTGTCAATGCCAGTGTCTGCGAGACTCTTGAACAGGTTTCAATTCTCGCAGGGAAGAACAGGGCGGTGCACTTATGTCACCAAATATTATGGGACAATAAGCAAGCCAGTTTAAGAGGTCTAGATACTTCTGACTCTTGCGAAGCTAATGGACCGCTTCGGTTTCTTAAGAAATGGGATGAAATTGAGGAAGACCGGACCATGCTTCACTTTAGTGAGGTCGTTAGATCTTGCTGTCTCTTCACAGACATGGATCATTCGGTAGCTGACTATGTCTTTGTCCCCTATTCCGATTCGATGTTTTCTTGGGATGGTTCTCATTTTACTGTGGCATTAGCTTGGAATGTTCAACTTATGGACTGTTCGATGACTAGTGGTAATCAACCTTTGCGGCTATGTTATCTTGGTCAGCCCGAGGAGTTGTATTTCCTTGGCTCGCCGGAACGTTTTGGAAGCGTGGAACCGCAGCGGTTTCTTATTGAATAGGAGGCGTCTACAGAGAGACATATGAAAATCGAGCAACATAGCAGTGGGTAGGAAGGAGAAATAATAGGAAAACCTATTTAATATTTGATTATAGGTAGCTTGGATCGTACGTACCTATCCCTTGAGTCTACCTCGACCTTACGAGTTGTCGAAATTGACAGGGATTCTCGCCTCGCAGGGATGTCGGATGTTGAGGCATTTCGCTGCTTTCAAAGCTTCTCTTACAGTGGTAAAGCCTATGCGATGAAGAGTGAAGTACCTGACTTTCCTGTTCTACTTCGCACGTGGGACCTGGCAAAGCGGCTCCAGATGGATTACTTCCAAACTCATTTACTTGATTGCATGGACGCGCGTCGTTCTGAGATAGGCTGCACCCCCGACGTGCAGGTTATCAAAGAGGTCTTCGAGGACAATGAAGAGGGATGTCCTCTTCGCTTTAAGTTCATGGATTGGATAGAAAAGGATAGTATGTGCTGCAGTTTCTCCCTCTCATTTCCATGCTGATACATTCAGTAAGAGCCGAGGAGGAGCAAGCACCCAAGAGCAAAGCAATGAATAGTGATCTCAAGTTCTGCAGCGACCTCGTTAGTCCGTAACTTGCTATTCGATTGTGGTGCTGACACTTAAATGAAAATCCTTATACGAACGAAAGGGAGGTATGTTATGTTAGTAGTGACATTGTGACTACACTTGGGGCGGGGGTCAAAATCGCGAGGTGAAGATGAGGCTAGTAACGAGGCTGAGATGAGGCTAACGCTTAGACTTCTGAGAATTAACTAGTACCCGACGATAACTTAACCCGTGAGAGGGCATTAATACCTCCTACCATGATTCTCTACATATTAGTATTAATCATGATATACCCATACTTTTGGGCTCGTGAAAGCGGATCCCACTAGCAAAAGTGGGTATTTTTTATTCTGGTCATTATCTTTTCAGGGTCTCTGCCCACCCCCCCCCCCGTCTATAATAGCATCTTATGATATATGGGACTAATAACTTATAATATCACAGGTTCTCTGGCCTAAAATCTTAGGTTAAATTAATAATCTCTCGACGATTATATCTCTCTAATACTCCTAACTATCACGGTGAATATTTATACTAATCATCACGTGCTAGTGGCCGCGGAGTAGGGAAATATTTATCCGTTTCCTTATAATTCGGGGCGGGGTAAGCGTATCCGGTTAGTTCACATCGTCTCTCGCGAGGTCTACTACCGCTTCAAAAACTTAATAACTACGACCTGGCGAGATAGATAGCGAGTGGTAACAAGGCTGCCCACTCGCTCACGAAGGTTGGGGGGAGATGTGTGAATGGGGTTCCCAGGCAAAATGCCAATGGACCCAAGGGTGTTGCTCGACTCTGCCATGGCGGGTATCTTCCTTTTCGAGTATGCTGAGGTCTCCCTTCCAAGGTCACCGGGGTTGGGGGACGATGAACTCCTCACGACTTATGCGTGGAGCCAACAGCTGCACTTATGAGAGACTCCTCCTCGCGAGTCGCCCTTTGTTCACCTTGACCTTTCCATCAAACACTTCCGAGCCTTGTTTACTCTCGTACCCAGCCATCTGTACTTGTCAGCAATAGTGCCATGCAACTAAGCGGCTCACGCAGTTGATGCCGTGTTGGGGCTGACACTGTCACCAATTGGAGCGCTTGATGAGAATAGCAAGCGCCTCTCGGTTTCAGGTGGAAAATCCCTCAACTCAGCTGCGGCTGACGCACCCCGCTCCATCGGTACACAACTCGAGATCGCGACGACTTGGCGTATCCGTTTCTTGTTTATTCCCTCGGGCTGCAGTTTGTAAGGCTAGCGGATTTCTTCGCATTTCTTTCTACACGTCGAAGTACTTGACATTAGTTTTTCTCAACTCTTTCTAGTGAGGTGCCCGAGTCTCCAAGAATCAATTTTCGTAATTGCCCTGCACTAACTACAGCCCAAGAGATGGCTGGGCCAGACTTATCCGAACGGGCAACCTATATAATCTGCGCCGAATCTGGACCTCTCCAAATTCTACTTCCGTCTTTGGACCTGAGCAGTCGCTGCTCTGACCTGAGCTGATCCCTGGGTCCTGAGCACGCTAGTGAGTCAGTTGGATCATGCTCAGGGGATCCTCTTCTGGCCCCCTGGCGAATCGGCTACAGCTTCCATGTTATTTATATATAGTATTTTGCTGGTCTAGTTGCCTAAAACATAGCCGCCTCTTTGAGCCCATTAAAATGTCGTCACGGTATCCGTTCTCACTCTCCTGTCAAACTTATCAAGTGTCCCTGCCGGGGCCCGGAGCCGATTTGAATCCCCTCCAGCCTAGTCGCACGTGATTGGCTATGTGTATGGCTTCAATTTGCTGAGCACTTATTTACCTTCGATGCTACAAGTACTCACGCTCAAATATACACGCAACTAGGTTGCTATGGCAGCACAAAGGACGGCAAAAAATTCACGAGTCCGTCAACGTGCGGTGCTTCTCTAGACGGGGTATTGTACACCATCAAGTAACACTAGTATGAGTCCGCAGCTATATCAAAGGGCGCGATAGTTAGTGTCCTCCTGAGCATCTCGGGATCCACATAGATATGAAATTGTGTCAGGAGGGGATTATACTAAGGTTCTATCAGTTAGATATCATGTAGACAGTACGCAATACTACCTGGGTCGCAGGCTACGGTATACGCTATAGTGGCTGCCTACGGGCTATACTTAAGGACCTTACGCACCTATATCCAACAGGGCTGTAGAAGCGGGACCCAGTTTACTAGAGGGAGAACACTAAATTTTGAGATTTTCCCAAAGTGATTAGAAATTCGTAAAAACTTCTAGAATTACTATATGCAACTCAAGTCTCTTCCATTGCGTTTAATTTGGACCCCATGTTTTGGCGAATTCAGCGAATAGAGGCCCAATGATGGACTCTTCTGCTCTATCGAAAAAGGAGATATCCCTCGAATCGAGCCCTTTCGGTCCCGAACTGCTCTTGCCTAGATATTGATGCTTGATACAAGCCCTTACCACATCCTCGTAGACTGGACTTTCCTCGCGAGCAAGTCGTCCAGAGTCAAGTATATCGGTCGCAGTTTGCAAATCCAACAAGTCCGAGTTTTCCTCGTCGAGACGCTCGCGCAGCTTATCGTTCCGGAGTTCTGATAGCTTGCAACAAAAGGCTAACTCAATGAGAGCAAATCCGAGCTTCGTCAATATCGGCTCGTCGTACCATGACCATAGGTTATTCACCGTCTGTAGTGTCGGCTTACTCGTGGAGAGTCGCGCTGAGTAGAAGCTTCGGGTCACGAACAGGCGGATAAGTTGTGAAATCTCATCATGCTGCTCGTCTTTCACGTTGAGGACACAGAAGTCTTTGGAAGTCCACTGGAACACGTCGATGTCAGTACGTTTTCATGAAAACTTGTCTATCAGATTAGACGTCGTGACATGTTTCGGGACGCGGAATCGCGATGTGAGTGAAGATCAGAATATGTGAATAAGGAAAAACAAGGGAGTTCACGTACGGAGGTATCAATCCAGCCGGTGTAGTAGAATTGCAAAATAGAACAACTTAGCCACAGTGCGAGTTGCATGCGGTCCTTCCTTAAGAATGTGGAGTTGAGTTTCATTAATTCCTCCAGGTTTATGGTATTCATCGAAACGTCTCTCCGTTCCGGTTTGCTGCTCAATTTGTACCTCCTGTTCGTTTTCCCGATGATACCGAGGCATTCGTCAGACTCGGGTTTGTCAGTGCTCATGTTCCGGACGAATGAGCAGATATCTCGGAAAGACGAGCTATCATTCTCTTCACTCGGCTGTCTGCTGTTGAATTCAGTGATTATTATTGATCTGCTTCTTTGCCTTGTTTGTGGTGGTTCCAAGTTTTCATCGCTGGACCCGATGCTCGATCGAGTGGCCCGCGATACCCTGGTTTTGCGGTGTCATTGATGCTGCCTTGATATCCTTGTAAAAGCTGAACATACCTTTGGTTCGAACTATCATCGTAATTAGTGGTCCCAGACTCCTCCAATACTGACAATCCAGATTGTGTAGACTCTCGACCTCTACTAGGGGGAAGTACGAGTTCAAAGTCCCATTTATGACTTTTAAAATCAGGAAGTGCAACCAGAGCCAAGTGTGCCGGACAATGAAGGCCAAAGTTGGTAACGTGGGGATTATCACACTCGCAGTCGTAACCTTCGCGGCGTATAAATTCGTAAAGCTCTATTACTTCTCGATAATCCCGTACCAGGAACTGAGGTGCCTTAGAATCACCCTTTGATGATCTAGAGGAAGGAAGGTGAGTGTCATCTCCGTCCAGCAGACGATTCAGATCTTTATTCAATTTGCTCAATTGAGATAGTCGTTGTTGGAAGCTTGACTGTGGCCGGCTGTACTTGGCAACCCTTAGACTAGTCCGAAATTTGTCCAGTATTTCCTGTTTTAACATTAGTCTCGTAGCATACAATAATATACCTGAAAGAATTGCCGCCAATGCATATTACCATTCCTCTGCTAATACTCGAGAGCTCTGCATTCAAATCCTTCAAAAGGGTTTCCATTTCCCGTAGAATTTCCAGAACAATATCTGCTGTCTCTGAAGGCAGGCGAATGCGAAGCTTCTGGTTAAGCGCCACGGCCTGCCAGCGACTGAGGTCAGGTGGTTCTTTATTCAAGTCGAGTCGATACATATCGTCTCCTTGGACGTTCGAAGCAAGCAATTTGTAGACAAATTGATGATAAATCACTTCTTCTATCTTCAGCTTCCTGATTAGAGAAGTAGCTGCGCGACCAGTCTTGGTAGCCTTGTACACATTGACTGCGTCGACAACGATAGGATACAATCCCAACAGAAGACCGACAACTTCGAAGCCTGACATATTGACAATTAAAAAGTCCCATCTACAATTTTCGTAGAAACTCGGAATACAACCAACATAATAGAAATCAGAAAGCGGGTTGCTCGAGGAATGTTGGATTTGAACTCCGGTGAAGGCTCCTTTCTGCAAGTAGCCCGAAGTGTGCGCCCAAATGGTCCTCTCGAAAGAGCTTACGCCATCGTGGTGCAGCCCAGCTCTCCGCCTAACTGTTGTGGGTGCATGGATTGTTGCGTCGCACTGCAGATTGGCTTGCTCCCAAGCCGGGCGTACATTATTGCGCCTTCTTTCCAAAACCTGCTTTTGATCGCCGATCACTTTTCAGCTCCAGCCTCACTCGACAGAAAGAAATAGAATTTCCACGCAGATTACGCGCGACTGATTTGTGCCAATTAAGAAAGAATTGAAGACATTTCAATACCAGAATGGACGTCAGAGAAGATTCCAAGGAGCTTCGTAGCCGGAATAATCGCGCGGTGCGAGCGAATGCCCCCCTTGCCGCAAATTTCGAGGACTGCCTTCAGGCGTTTGATCGACTGCGGGCGACGATATACTCCAGTAAGAAGGATTTGGAGGACGAACACAATCTGGGAGAAGATTGTTACAGCAGATTAAGAACTTGGGGGCACGATAGCGGGGCTTCAAGCAGAGCTTTGGATCACAGATTGAGAAAGTCTCCACAACTAGGAACTTCTACATTGGACCTTCTTGCGGAGCTACAGTCAATTCTGCAGGAAGGTGAGCAGCACTTTCTCCAAAAAGCACCAGCGCGGTTAACTCGTTAAATAGCAAATGAACTAAGCCTCTCCGATATAAGAGAGCAAACCGAACATCCATTAGATGTCGACGAAAACATATCCAATAGCACAGAAGAGATTGGAATACAGGATGATAGAGTGCCTGGAATTGATATTCGACAATATCTCGAAGATGCCCTAGAGATTATCGATTGTTTACTCGACCTACTTCCAAGTCTCCGCGACCCTGCCGACCAAGACCATTTTGATACAACCGCATCTGGTGAAGATGCTGCTGAAGACATCAAAATGGCAAAGATACTATTTCCAAAGGCTCCAATACCTCTGAATGAGCGCCTCGGCAGAGCAAATTGGAAACGGCGACAAAATCTTAAGAAAGTTCGACAAGGATCCTCTCCTTCGGAGATCACCAAATCGATGCGTGGAGCAAATCAAGAAAGAAAAGAGGCCACCAAGGCCCACAAACAGCATAAAACGCATGCCAAAACTTTCGCCAAGTACAGTCGCCGTGCCGCTAGCCGTGGCACTTCTGATGCTGGAATGTCAATAACCTCCTCTAATGTTGAGACAATATTTTCGAGGACAACTTTTTTTGACGGTCATTCGGTAACATCAATCGCCGAGTCTGAGGAGCCGCACAAAATCCACCTCCTCACACCGCCGATGCCTCCGGCTCCACTCATCCCGGGTTCATACTTCAGCTGCCCGTATTGCCGCCTAGAAATTAGCGTTGGAGACGAGGGTAACGACGGATCAGGACTGGGTTGACCATGTTTATCTAGATTTGGAACCTTACCTTTGCACATTTGACAATTGCATCCGTGCAGACAAGGTATTTGGAGTCAAAGAAGATTGGTTTCAGCATGAACTGTACTGTCACCGGATACAGAAGGTTTGGTTCTGCAGGATGCCTTTCTGCAAGAACCTTGAATTTCCTGATCGGGCTCCATTTGAACACCACCTACAGTCAGCTCACAAAGATCTATTTGCTTCAAACCACTTGCCTATCTTGATCAAAAATTGTGAAAGGTATTCAGAGGTCCCTTTGCCGCAGCAAATATGCGTTCTATGTGGGAGCACTTGTTCAGATGTTCAAAGCCTCGAGCATCATATGGCAATTCACATGGAGCAATTAGCCCTCACAGCCATTGCTGATGGGAACTCGTCCGAAGACGAGGAGATTTCAGACGGGGATGGGGATCTTACGCCTGAGAAATCACCGGCTGATTTTCTCCTTGATGAATTTGTTAAGGAGCAGACTGGGATCTTTCTGCCAAAATCGGTAAGAGAGAGCTTGCCTACTACTGCAGCCCAGCCACGACAATTCACCATTGAACAAAAGTCAGTTTTGGAGAAAAAGGCATCTATAGGTTCCTTCCAGCCGGGCACATCTGACACATCCAGTGTTCAAGGCAGCTTCCTTGACCTCAACCCTAAGAAAGAGAAAGAAGAGCTCTGGGCAGGCAAAGTTGAAGCTTTTCTCGGCAAGCAAACCGAGGTAGACCCAGCTACGGATTTACCTTCCATTCCAACAATTTGGACCAATGCACCTCCTCGAAATGCCAATTTTGTTGGAAGGACAGATAATCTTGAAACCATTCAAACATCTCTGGCCTCGCAAGGCCAAATTTTTGCCGTGAGTGGCCGTGGAGGAATTGGCAAAACTTCAACTATCATCGAATATGCGTATCGCTTCGAGGAAAATTACGCATACATCTTTTGGGTTGAAGCTGAAACTGCTGGTGGGCGTGCCGATACATACAGCCTCATTGCTTCCACTCTCAAGCTAGGAGGGGATATCATTCAAGACCAGGATGGTCTAACCATTCTCGTGATGGAATTCCTTCAAAGCACAGATAAAAAATGGCTTCTGGTTTTCGATAATACTGAAGAGTGGTCCGACATTTCAAATTACATTCCTCCAAACTTATCGAAGACACGTGGCTCTATTCTCATTACCACTCGAAAGCCCAAATTTCTCAGGTCAGCCCGGGATCACCACCTCGAAATGGATACGTTTACCTTAGAGGAGAGTAGGCAACTACTCCTATGCTCTTTGCAGCCCAGCCTAGACCCGCATAAACTACGCACACACCCCGAATATCATCTTGCTGCAACTGCTTCAAAACTGGTTGACAGATTGCCCCTAGCCATCAGCATGATTGCTGGATACGTTCAGGTATCAAGATGCACATTGTCTGAATTCCTTGAGATATGGGATGAGAGGCAGTCACGATCGAGAAAAACAACCAAACAGTTGGAGAACTCAGCAATTGATACCCTGTGGGATATTGGTATCAGAGAACTGTCTCTTCCCGCTCGCAACCTCCTAGAGATTCTGGTATTTCTAGATGCGGAGTCCATACCGAAAGACCTCCTAGTCGGTGATCACAAGGAGCCGTTCCTGGAGTTCTTGAACTCTTCGGAAACTATCAGGTACGATTCGAACGAATTCCGGATCAAATTAATGAACGCACTAACATAATTTATTAGATATCGAAGAATGATTGCTGAACTGAACGGAAGGAGACTAGTACATGTCAAAGAACAAGATGGTCGACAAAGAATCAGTATTCACAGGCTCCTCCAAGAAAAGATTCTGCAAGACCTCAAAATAGAAAAGCTCACGGACGTCTTCGGCAAAGCATATTGTCTCGTGAGAAAAAGGTTCCCTCCAGCCTCACCAATCCAAGTTCCGGAACCGGACAAGGGGCCAGCGTGCAAAGAATACATACCCCATGTTTTAAGCCTTCGCCGCGCCTTCAATGAAATTACCGGACTAGAGCCATCATTTAACCTAGCTCAGCTGTTCTACGATGCTGGCTTTCATGTGTGGGAACGACAAACCGCCCCCGACGAAGGGATTTTGTATCTCGAGACGGCGGAAATGATTTTGAATAGGCTGAACTATGATTCAAATGCAAAGATACGTGCAGATATCCACACTGTAATTGCTATGTTATACAGCATTATTGGTATCCGATTTGGAACTCAAAACTTGCAACGACGCAGAGATGCCCTTACTATAAGACGAAAAGTGCATGAGCTCCACCCGGAAGATTTAGAGAGCGATGTATTGCTCACGAACGCTGCCAGTGACCTTGGATACTATTTGTTTGAGACTTGGGACTACGAAGAGGCAGACAAGATATATCAAGACTGCTACAAGAAATATTGCGAGTGGGGAACAGAAAATGATTTACCATTTGAATACTCGAAGCATTGCTACAATAATGCACGGCTCTGCATGCATCGAGGAAGTTACTCAGAAGCTATCAACCTCTTCCGCAAGGGTATGGAATTGAGTGAGAGAGCACTAGGCAAAACCTGGTTTTACTGGGATTTGCAATTTGCCCTTGCCTGTACAATGCTTCAGTCGGGTGAGGCTCAGTATGCACTTGAAATACATTTAAAGGGTTTCTCTGAGCAAGAAAAAGCGCTTGGGAAGTACGACTCGGCAACGATGATGAGCAACTATGCGGTTGGGGCAGTGTATCACCATCTTGGGAATTTGTCAGCAGCAGCGTAAGCAGCCCCCCCTCTCTTTAACATTAGTACAAGAATCAGATGCCTAATACAATGGATAGGGAGCGCATGGAGGAGTGCATTCAGCTTGCGTCCGTCGCCAAATGGTCTGAAGAAGCTCTAGCACGGAACCGATTTCATCTTTCGAGAATATATGCTGTACAAGGCATACGCCAGGAAGAGGCTCGAAAGCTTGAGGAACAGGCCATAATAGTCCTGGGAAAATACGCAGTTCCAGACTATTTGAGAGGTGTCGAGGACAAAATGATGCTCTTTGATAATTTGCAACCAGCAGTTGGAGGAAGATTCACAAGTACAGGCCTTTTATCATATATGCAAACACGAGCGCTAAAAGCTTAGCAAAACTGAAGGTTTAAATAATCTATCTAGGAAATCCTGCAGACCATTGATGTTTCTTAGGTTGAAATATCTGCTTTTATGTTTTTAAAATTTCTACCTCAGACTCCTCTATATACTTCGAAGAAATTAACAAATCTCGAAACTCTATAACGGATGATTAATTACTATAATTTCACTAATAAGCTCTTAACTTGATTCTTGCTATAATAAATTCTCAATAAGGGCCGGGAGGGGCAATAAATTAGACATCACGTGAAGGGCTTACGTGAGGGTGGGGCGCCTATTAGGGAGGGTGCCAATATGATAGTTGCCCGCAATCTGTGAATCGAGGACCCTGTGTAACGTCTTTACCTCGGAGATTAGCTTTCAGCCGACAAACCCCTCATGCAGCCCGCACACGTTCGTAACGATTTTCGATTCGACGAATGTCGTGTCACCTGCCTTATCAGCCAAGACCGGCAACCTGCTCAACCGTATTAAAGGGGGCCGAGAGGGCGGTCCATTTCCAAGAAACATCGCCATCCGTCCCACAAAGGATTTTCTTCTTCTTCAAGTTCTACCCTATTTCAAATTTAACGAAGCGAACAACGTCATGTCGACGCACGCTGAGAGAAACCTAGACATTTCTGTCGATTCGGCAGGCTCCGGCGACGAAGGCTGGGCCGAAGAAGTGGAGTTAAAAAAGGATGCCCGTAAACAGCCGTGGAAGTCAACGTTCCGCGAAGGCGTGGACAATCAGCTAGGGCAAGAGAAGGATCTGGTTCGAGTCAGCTCCTCTGAGGGTGGCCGCAAAGACTACCCTTTCCGAGTCCAGGGTAATACTCTTGCTGCTTGAGCTTCAGGTAGGTGTGCATCCAAGAGGAGTGGCCATTGCTGAGTTTTTTGTGATATGATTAGTTCGAGATAGTGCGACCAAGGTGGGAAATAAAGGGTTTGCAGGTGTGGCTGCGAGGTGGTGTTGAGATTGCTGGCCAGCATAGGTAATGCCCTTGAATGCATGTGACAGTTGGGGCAAGTCTCGGTCAATCGGAGAATGGCTTTGGGATTGTGAGCACTTTAGCCAATGGAATGCAATTACGTGCGCTATATCTGCAAGAGCCTGCATATTGTGTGAGGCGAGGTGCTGTATATCATTGGTTAACATCCGAAGCGGGGCTCTTAGAGATCTCATGACTCTTCTGTTCGTATCATCCGAGAAGGTCGAACATACATACCTGTGAATGATTATGGCGGATCAGGGACTGATGGTAACGCTCAAGTTCCTTGACTGGCAGGAGCTGTATGAGACAGAAAAGCCATTCCAAATCTTTATCAATATACCGGATGAAGCCGAGGATAAACGAACCTCGAATCTCGTGTTTGAAGACGTTGAGGTTGCAGTACACGATGTGAGAGGAAGGGAGAAAGATTTTGACTTGGATGCAAATGGGTTTCGATTCCTCAAACATTCTTCAATCCTGGATGATTTTCACAGCAAAGCATTAATCGAGGACATTTATCTGCCGGAAGTCGAGGCGCTTTTGAGGAAAGAGGTTGAAGACGTGGATAAAGTGTTCTTCTTTGACTGGAGGGTATGATATCATTTCATGCACAGGCCCAAATAGTAGCTAACTGGATATAAGTTACGGAACACTCTACCGGAAGCAACCAATGGTATTATTGATTTGAATGATCTCACAAACTGGCTTCGTCCAGTAATGCATGTTCACATAGGTTCGTTTGAGCACTTTAGCGTATGCCAAACTCTCACCGAGGGGTTTAGATCAAAGTCCTCATGCCGTTTTGAACCGGATCAAGCTGCAGTTTAAAGACGAGGCGCAGCAATTGCTAAAGGGCAGAGTACGCATTATTAAGTACGTGGCTTCAGTTTTGCGATAGCAATATTTGTATTAATATAATTCTAGCGTTTGGCGTCCTTTGGTTGATGCTATCCAAGACTGGCCACTGGCAATATGCGATGGCACAACCGTTAGCCCAGACGATCTCGTTGAGACTGATCATGTGCGACGACAATACACAGGTTCGACAATGTACTTGAAGCACAACGATTCCCAGAGGTTCTACTATATGAACGGACAAGGCAAGGACGATGTTTTAATCTTTAAGAATTTCGACTCAAAGAGAAGTGTAAAAGGAAAATGTAATTCAAGCTAAATCTCGATTAGAGTTGTTTTACTAATATTAATATTAAATAGTTGCTCCCCATGCCTCCTTCCAACATCCAAATCCACCTAAAGAAAGGGTGCCGAGAGAAAGTATAGAAGTTAGGGCAATTGTATTCACTTATTCTAAGAAGCTAGGTTGATTCCAGGCAGTAGCAAGCAGTAGTCTAGTTATACTAAAGATGAAAATTGAAAGATAATTTTATGAATCGTACAAGTTTCTACTTCTTTTTTATTATTATTTGATAAATTCATTTTATAACGAGCTTATTATAAAGCTAGAGTTTTATAAGTTTAGTAGAAGAAAAGATAAAGGGCTAGGAAATAAAGAAAATATAATCGTGGCCAAGTATCCTCTTTAGGAAAGGGCCTGGCCACGTCATGTTGCAAGAAGAATCTGCCTTAAGAGGTTTAAGAATGCATTTTTAGGCGGGAGGAAGGCAGGTTCAGATTCGATGAGATTACCAGGGTAATACCCCTTGCCGGTTTGCTGTACAACTAACATATTGGCAAACATAGCCACTGCAGCTACATCAATGACTGGGCATGCATTATCTGAAACAAAGATGCTGAACCCCCCGAGGACCACTATTCAAGATATTTGTCTGGGGAGTTCATTGGGGTTATGGAAGCAGGCGCTTGCTGGGTCAATGCCAGTGCTCTGTGTGAAGGTTACACAGCATTCAAGGATCGCCGAGATTTCGCTACCCCTACAGCAGGTTCTTAGGCGGTAAAGGATCAGAATTGCTAAACGAGAACTGCAAGTGCATAAGTTTAAGTTGGACCTCGTCCTACTTCGCCTCACTTCCTGTGAAAATGTTTGCGGGCAGGACCTTTAGACCAACCTTTACCCGGCAAATCAGGATTCAAATTTCCAGTCCTTTGCCACTCGCGCATACGTGACACCCGGAACATCTTTGAACACATTCTCATAGACAGGAACCAAGCTCTGCGGATCTTCCGCTTGCTTCCAATAGCTCTCCCCCAGCTTTTTCAATCGCGGATCCTCCCACATCGTCTTCATCCAAGCCAGAGCCTCTGGCGTTGCAGTGCCAAGAGGGAGGTTGTAAGTCCGGAAACGCTTTCCTCAAATCAGTGAAAGTCTTTTGATACTCGCATGGTGTGGGAAGAAACACTGAACCTACCCACAAAACTGGCCAAAAGAACGAATCCGCAATCCCAAACTTCCCAAACAGAAACCCCTCATCCTCATCTTCCTTCTCAACCTTCTTCAACCTCTCAACCGTAAATTTCCTCGCATCACTCCACAATGTTAACATCCTCTCAATCTCCTTCTTCGCCTTCTCGTTGATGGGAATCGGTCCAGAATAGTGTCCGAGGAAGTTGCAGCCATAGGTATTTCTCATCTCCGTGAAGCCGGCATGCATTTCTGCTACTGCTGAGCGAGCGAGAGCGCGGAGGTAAGCATCTCTGGGCCACAGGGGCAGATTGGGGTGTGACCCGGCAAGGTATTCGGCGATGGAGAGAGAGTCCGTTATTGTGAGTGGTGACTCGTGGAGGGTGGTGACGACCAGAGTGGGGACCAGGCCAGACGGAGAGTAGGGGAGCGCGGCACCTTTGTTAACTACGACATTTAGAGTGGTTGGGGTGTAAGGAATAGAGAAGTATTCAAGGAGAGTCTCGATGCGGGCTGTCCAGCCTGTTCAGGGAATTAGAAATCTAGGATTGGTGAATCGTAGGGTTGGGACCTCACTGGAATATCTTGTGTGAGCACCAATGAGCTGATAAGTGATGCTTGAGGGTTGTTCAGACATCTTGCTTGGAGTGTGGACGAAAGGTTTGAAGCTCGAGGAGGGGGAAAATAAAAACTTTCCTAGAAGAGAGCGGTGTGAGTCAGGGATGAGTCCGGAGAAATCGCGGAAAAGTCGGGCTGGGAGTTTGAACCCTGCAGGTATAATTTAGATTGAGAGAAAAGAGACCTTAAAAAGACAATTGTGAGTCACTTGTCACCTCGGAGGGGTGAAGGGTGGCCGGTGTTGTTCAAACGGCAGCACAAAGTTTTGAAGTCAAGAATTCAATCTCTGTGTAACACTGTAACCATAAGCAGCAAGGCCAGTGGTCTCCCACAAAGTTCTCTCAGACATTGAATGATGGTGAAGCTTGTTGGTTGGAACTCAAAATGCGTGTCACGTGACAGACTTGTATGCGCTTCTCGACCTCGGATACTTTTCCCACCAACACATCTAACGCACAACCGCAGTAAGAATGGCGCAACCATGCCTCTCCTCATCATGCAGTTTTTGATATTTTGCGCCCTCTTTTGTGCTTTAACCTGGGCTACATTCAGTAAGGTATCCCTTCATGCGTTCCGATGGTGGTCAATGATCACCAGGAGCAGGAGCTTGCTCCGCACTGGACTTGCATTGTACTATTCGAATGATTCGAAATATTTCGAGGAGTATAACTATTGTACATGGAGAGTCTTTCCATCATCTCCTTCGACAAATAATGTTCTTCTGGATCTGGCGTGCCGCCAATAGACTTTGCCAGAGATCATGGTGCAACTACTGCGCCTTCTGCTTTTGGAAACAAAGCACTATCTAAGATCAAAGTGTTGTTCCCCCGGAAACATGGACATACCCTCTCTGAGGAAATTCTCTTTCTTCACTTTGGAAGTGTCACCACTTGGGGACGTGTGCTCACTGTCTCTCCCCCTTCGAGATGGCCAGCAAGTCACCGCAAGTTCCGGTTTTCAGGTCGAAACTGCTCAAGCAACCACCAATATCGGCACCAACGCCGCTCACACCTAGCTTTACGCAAGAGTGGACAGGGTTCAACCTCTGATAGTAGCTAAGCACTCAGACATACGTGCTCAGCATTCCTCCAAGCTGGTATTCTTCGCGACAGAAATCTTGCATATGCCCTATCGATATTTCATGCTGAGGTGGCAGATAGCTGTACGATTCCTGGTATGCAAGGGGGAACAATTGAGCTTGCAAGGGGGCGCAGCAAAGTTCGATTTGGATCTCGGTCTGCACGCATGCGTCGACATATCTTGACGCTTTCGCTACTGGGGGCCTTTCTTCGTATCGATGAGGTAGAGGAATTTCTCCCGCTGTCGATGGGATCTTCACCTTGTGCAATGAAGGCCGTATCAATGGCGCATTCTCTTGACTCCCTTGATATTGGAGGGGATCTCTCAAAGCTGACACAGTCTGGAACTTGGACAATGTTGGGCGTACCGGCGGCGGTGGGCCAATCAGAATGCTCTTCCGTCGAGAATGCTCGATTTTTGGTGCACTCGACCTTTCAAACACTGGCTGCTCCTCAACTGGGATGGACTTAGGCTTCGACTCCAGTCGTGTGAGTTGTGGCTCCTCAATCAGAGGAGTTATGGCCAGTTTTCTTTCCGTCCCGTCATCAAGATTCTTCACAGCTATTTCTTCCACAATTCGGGCTGTGGTTTGAGGCTTCGGCTTTGATTCCAACCTCATCAGCAGGGGTTGGTCAGACAGCGGCGTTATGACTGATTTTTTCTCCACTCGAGGGTTTTCCTGTCCAATCTGAAATGTGCTCCTCCGCACCAACTTGGGACTCTCTGACTTTGAATCCAGCCTCGTCAACAAATCTTCTGGAAAAGTTGGACTTGAGACTGTGTGGGACTTCTTCCTCGTCACCTCCCTGGTAGCCTCAGCAAGTCGAGAAACAGACTTCTTCTCTCCGGGTTGGCAGCTCGGGTCGCGACTTGAGAGCTTCCCATCTTTGTCGGACGCAAAGAACTCGTCATTGGATCCGAGTGATACCTGCAGTGTACGAAGATCACGTATCTGACCATCTGCAGGAAAGAGCCATCTGTTCAGACATTCTGGCAGTGCTTGGCATTCTGTAGTGAGGGAGTCAAAATCACATCCCAAGGTATCACAAATTCTAGCAGAACGATCGACTAACTTTGATGAAACAAGCCATCATTATCCTCCCACGATATATAATAACGATCGAAAGCTCCGAATGCCACACAGATCACATTGCGCACATGCTGTAACCCTTTCAGTGCTTCGAATCCATCTTTCGGGACAAGCTTGCCGGCTGTTGACTGTGGTGGATTTATGGAATCGTTGACTGGAGCGCTCTTCTCGACACTGCAAGATATTAGGACAAGAATGAAGATGGACCTTGGTATTCCGACCTGCCTTTCTCCTTGTTTTCTTTCCATAACTTGGGAGAATCGAGCGAAGTGTCTCGTGGACTTAGAGAAGTGCTTGTTTCTGAAACAGGCACGAATCCAGTTGATGTTCTGGAGAAGCTCGATATCCTCGTGAATGATTCTGGCAAGGAAGAATACGATGTTCGAACCGAGCTATCTGATGTCGAGGCAAAAGAGCTTCGCACAGATTCAGGATGTGAGTCTGTTGCTGAGGCGTAGGAATTCCTAGCTGATTCGGAAAGGACCTCTGGTGAAGTGTCTAGCTTTGGGAGAGAATCCATCTTGATAGTTACACAACAACCCTTGACGGCGGCTTCGAATGATATGAAAATTTTATTTTCAAAGGTGTTGAAATTAGATGGTCCATTGTCGGCGCTTGGCTGCGATCCCCAGAAGTTACCATGACTCTCAAACTACTCCCGCCCCCACGATATCGAAACTTGGCTGTCCGCACGGTGGTTCGATTTTGAAAGCAGCCTGCTTCTCGAATGATCTACGGCACGATTCAACTGACCATCGTCAGACCATCGTGTGAGGTTGCATTGATCCTCCGGAAATATGCGACATAGGCGAACGTTGAAGTGTTTCGAAAGACATCCAATCTTGTTCATCACCCAAAACGTCCTGTTTGAGACTCGTATGAGGTTTTTGATATCGAATGATGTTGGGAGGAGGCACGGGTGAGCGTTGTTTTGGTGCTGTGGGGCTCTCCGTTCGAGTAAAGCTTGGCTGCTACAAACATTCTTCGACACGTGGTGTCCTTACCTAAGGGGCATGCCTGCTCGGGCCTTACAGAGGCTCATTCTTCCGGGCTTCTGGAAGCTGTCCCTCGAGTCTAAGATAGGGATTACCCCCAAAGCTTCCTATTAAACTTTGGATACTTGTGCGCATTTATATGAGCCGAGCGTGGGCAGCCGATTTCGTACCCGAGTTGGGTCGACCCCAAGCCTCAGATGAATTAACCTGACATGAATGCGCATGCTCAGTGCCATTAACCTCAAGAAAACTATTGGAGGGCTGTCAATCGCTGAGTTGGAAAAGTTCCTTTTATGTCGGATCACGTCAAGTGGCACGTGAGACGCGTTTCCGGGACGGCTAAAATAGTGGCAGTGCATTCCATTATCTTCTCGCTTTTGCCTAAAGTCGCTTGTCAGCTTTAGTAGTAAGATAGGGGTCTGTTTTCGAAGTCTCAACTAAAGACCATGTGCAATTGGCATCTGCATTTTCCCGGTTTCCCCGCACTCTAGCCTCCAAGTGGCGAAGCTCCCGCATTCCTTGGACGAAGCTTACTTCCACCAGTTCCAGATTGGAGCATCATATCAAAAGCAAAAGCATATTTGCAATGTTGCCTTGAATTATCCGAGTATTGCACATTTACTTTGGTTTAAAATCCGGGATCGCCTTCCATGACTTCGCAATTCTGCTCCCTAAAACCTTGTTCTGCCCCCCTGTGCCTAAGACGTAACGAGTAAAGTAGAGGGGCCATGAAGATTCGTGATAATAACAACAACGCTTCCATGGTATCCTATCAGCTTGCAACATTGCGACGAGAACCAATTGATTTGGGGTTCAATCACACCATCGCCAAACGAAGTTCTGCCGGCACGACTCTTCACCCAATTCATAAGCACGGAGGGGCTCGATCCTTGCACCAGCATAAAGAGAACCTTTGGTATCTCACCGCATTAACGAGGGTTCCCGTTTGCTTTGCGCGGCCAATGAAACCCTGTTTCTCCCGTCATTTGCTCGATGTCACAGTGGTATCTTGGTCTTGTTCTCGTTCTCGCGTAAATTACTGGCTTCCTGATATTCCGTGCCTTGTAGCCGTAGCGATGTGGATTTCAAGACCCATCGATTGCCTGAGCTTGTTGCTTTGTCTTCAGTGGCTTCGAGTTTACTTGAGATCTGGTAAATTGCTTTGTGTTTGGACGCAGAAGTACTGTACACGATGCGAGGTGGGGATTTCCCACGCCTGTGGGCTTAAATTGGCTCCAAATCGCCGAAGAGTCTGAAGTGCCGGGCACCCCATGCATTCTGGCCCACCGGATGCAAATCCAGGCTCTCCTATTGGGCTCGCACCGACGCCTGAAGAAGCCAACAATACCGATCTGCAGCCTCCCGCACCTTGTTCGTGCGCGGCTTCAGTCCCGACTTGGCAGGTGCTACAACGATTCGAAATTTAGATCTCCGTACACACAGCCTTTATCTTCAGAGTTTAACACTTACGACTCCCCGGACTCCCAGAAGCGCTCATTCAGGGGTTGTATTGTCCTTGCAGAAAGGAGAGCAGCTGAGCTGTCGAATTAGAATGTCGCGAGAGCACGTTTTCCGTCGTGGACACCAGCATCACCCTCCATGTCGTCCCACTCTACCGGTGATTAGTATTATTTGCGTGCTTCTAGTTGACAATTCCTCTTGTCGTATTGCAAGCACCATGCATGTATGGCTCGCTACTGCCGCCGTGCGGCGAAGGGCCCGAGGTATAAGATGGCATACATTACCGTGGGTTTCCCATGGCGAGTTTTACCCCACGGCGAAGCTCTACTTCACGAGCAATGGCTTCCAGATTTGTCAAACGCTGGCTTCCAAGGCAAAGCCAAGGCCAAGAAGGAGTCGACCCGAACACAGACCAAATTATACCTATTCCTCAGATTGACAGCTTTTTGAACCTCGACTCGAAAGAGGGGCTGCAGAATACTTCCGTCGAAGTAGGGGAAGAGAAGGTCGAACTGGGGAGCGGAACTTCCGCCGATGACAGCTCGTCCGCCTTGGGTGATGACGACCCTGCGATCAGAGACATTCCATCTAACGTTCGGCGCATTGTTAGTTTCAAAGATGATCCAACTTTACCAACTCTCACGTTCCGATATTTTGTTCTAACCCTACTCTTCGTCATACCTGGAGCTTTCCTTTCGCAAATGAGCCATTACCGTACCAACTATGCTCCATACTCCATATTTTTTGTTCAGATCTGTTCAAACTACCTTGGGCAATGGATGGCCGCACTGTTACCAGCTGTGCAGGTGAATATTCCATTCACAGGACTTGGATTCAACCTCAACCCCGGACCCTTCAGTGTGAAGGAACATGTCTTGATCACAATATCGGCAGCTTCAGGCGCGACTTACAATCTTGCTTTT
The DNA here is from genome assembly GCA_021399465.1 of Hyaloscypha sp. PMI_1271. Lineage (NCBI taxonomy): Eukaryota > Fungi > Ascomycota > Leotiomycetes > Helotiales > Hyaloscyphaceae > Hyaloscypha > Hyaloscypha sp. PMI_1271. The sequence goes on along the minus strand of JAJTUS010000268.1, from coordinate 21,817 downwards.
ATGCCCGTTTCTATGGCGAGCCTTTTCTTCAACGAGACTATAAACCCTGCGATTGCCATCTTCTTCATGTGGTCGGTGGTGATCACTGGCTACTCATTCGCTGCAATTTCACGGCAATTTCTGCTTTACGATCCGCAATATCCATGGTTCCAAGCGTGAGTCCTCCTGCCCTCCAGCATGCAGTTTGGAAACACCTGAGTGCATGTTAACATTTGTAGTCTTTGCCAAACAGCTCTGTTTGAAACGCAGAAAAACCAGAGAGAGCGTCCATCGCCAACCTCGAGGAAACAGATGTATGTTTTCTTCGCCGTGCTCGGTGCAGTAATTATGTGGCAATTCTTCCCCGAATATGTCTTTCCAATGTTAGGATCTCTGGCATTCCTTTGTTGGGTAGCTCCTCGAAACGCTACTGCAAACTTCATCGGAGCAGGATTCGGTGGCATGGGATTCATGAACCTGAGTCTCGATTGGGCCAACGTCTCAAGTCTTGGAAACAATGGAAGTCTGTTCCTAACGCCATACTGGACCCAGGTTCTCATCTTCATGGCGTTTGTTGTCAATTGCTGGATATTGATTCCTTGGGCCAAGTGGGGTAACTTGAGTTCTTACAAGCATGGGTTGATGAGCAACCATGTCCTGATGGGTGAGTAATTACTACCTGTTTCTGGCGATTCAAGAATTAAATATGTACAGCAAACGGGACGCAATATCCTCTGACTGAGTTGCTAACGCCACAATCAACTCTCAACGAGACGGCATACGCTGAACTTGGGCCAATATATTTAGGTACGCAGGTGCTCTGGGGCATGTTCTTCGATTATGCTTCATACACATCTGCAGTAGCCTGGGTGGGTCTATTTGCCTACCCAACAATCAAGGCGACTTTTATCAAGATCCGAGGACGAAATAAGAGTTCAAAGGGAGAGAGCATCAACTACCAGTACAACGACCAGCTCAACATCCTGATGCGTGCATACAAAGAGGTCCCGGTATGGTGGTATATTGCTCTATTTTCCACCTCCTTCGTTGCCATCACGTCCATGGTAGCAAGCGGACATCTCTACATCCCGTACTGGACGTACTTGATTGCTCTCGCTACTGGGGCTATCATGGTCACACCTTTGGGTTGGCTCTACGCTCTTTCCAATTACCAGCTGCCCATCGGCACCACCAACGAACTCCTCTACGGCCTGATGATCAACTCCGTCAGCGGACACAAGAATCCCACGGGAGCCACAATCTATAGTTCCATTGCTGGTGACGCGTGGTATCGAGCTCAGGTCATGCTACAGGACCAGAAGATTGGCCATTACATGCACATTCCCCCGCGAGCAACCTTCTTCTCTCAGGTGTTCGGTGCTTCGATCGGTATCCCGATTGATTACGCCGTGGTACGCTGGGTTATCAGCACAAAGAGGGACTACTTGACTGGTGCCGCAACAGACCCTTCACATCAATGGACTGGGCAAACTGTCATCAGTTCGCTCTCCTTGTCCGTGCAATACGTCCTGGTCGTAAGTTTCCTCGACCTCTGCGAAACCACCCCTACTAACGGAAATGATTCAGGGCCCCCGCAGACTCTTCCAAGAACCCCTCTTCCGCGTGCTTCCCTACGGCTTCCTCGCCGGCCTCCTCGTCCCCGTCATCGTCTTCCTCCTGCACCGCACCTTCCCCTCCTCAAAACTCAAGTTCCACCTCTGGAACACCACGATCTTCTTCTCCTCCCTCGCGAACTTCTACGGAAACATCTCTTCCGGCTACCTATCGCAATTTATAGGGTCTTTTGTGGTCATGTATTGGGCGTTTAGGTACAGGTATAAGTTGTGGGCGAGGTATAATTATATCCTGGCGGCAGCGTTTGATGCCGGGTTTAATTTCAACATGTTGTTGATCTTTTTGTTCTTTGGGAGTGGCAAGGTCACGCCGATGCCGAATTGGTGGGGAAATGATGCTACAAGCTCGGAGAGATGTTTTGCTCTTGAGTAAGAGGTGGAGGTGGTGACTGGGCCACATGCCACTCCGATCAAGTTTATTATCAAGATTCGATACAATCTTCACTTCATCTAAACGAAGCTTGTTTCGCTTCAAGATCCTATTCTCTCTGCGTAAATTAGGTTTTGAAACTCTGATTTCATGTTGGTTTAATTTTTGGGGGGGTTTTTTTTTTGGCTGGGAGGGTGATTGTTAGGACCGCATGTCCCCCAACGACCGTCCCCTCCGAACCCTCTTCTCCCACCTCACCAACTCCACCTCGAGAACCCTCGCCTTCCTCCCTAACTTCTTCTCCAACCCATCATCATCGACATCGAAATACAGCTTCCACATGCCCGCTTCTCCTCCCTCATAGCATTTTACCGCGCAGAAGCCTTCCCATCGATCGAATGTGAGACGCCGGTCTTGGCGTGTGCAGTCGAAGGGCCCGGTTAGGTTTGGTTGCGCGTCGGCCCGCACGCCGTATTTCACTTCGTAGGTGCAGCGGTCGATGTAGATCCAGTTCATGACTGGCGCTTCGTCGGTTATGGTGCTTACGAGCCCTTCGTAGGGAGGCGTGGTGTCCGGGTAAGGGAGGAAGTAGCCTGCGAAGGGGTGGAGGGAGGCATCTGTTGGGTCTGCTTTGACGTAAACCTTGAGTTTGAGTTTAATCTTAATATCAATACCCTGGGGGTGTGGGGGACGGAAGTACTTTGTTATCCTTGAGAGCCACTTGTCGGTGGTCGATTTCGGGGCTTCGCGATGAAGGCGCCACGCAGCTGATGATTAGATTTGAACGGCGGGCGCGGTGCTCCTCGCGGCGATCCTTGGTTTGTCCTTGCCGGATTGCTTCGTTCGTTGCCAGTAAAGCGGGTGCGGTGAGGAGGGCGAGGAGCATGGATGTCATTTTGAGGAAATACTCTCTGGAATTCTTTTCTTGGGAGAAAAAAGAGGTGGAACGATTTATTATCAGTAAATCCAACAACAAAAATCAGATGGCGAATTGAGAATGTTTTGCATCGATGCTGAACACTGAACTTGTGTGCAATTGCTGACGGATTCTTGATCATGGATGAAGCCCGTTAATCCTTCAATTCCCCACCGAGATATTCATGCGGGGAGGAGAGGAAAAGGCCAAGTTATAGATCGACACAAGGATCGGGTTTCACACATCCAGAAACATCGAGTGGGGAAAAAAAGTGGCCTTACATCTGACACACAATGTTTTCCCAGGATTCGCAGGATTATCGAAGAAAAATCATAAGGTCATATCTGATACACCCAGTAAGCGGGTTCGAGGAATAATCGTCCCATGTTGTGGCTGCTGATGATACTGAAAGGTCCGTGGGATGTGTTGCACAATTGGCCAACCCCAAGGTTGCGCCTTGAGGCTTATCGTACCATTCCCATTTTCTGAATGGTGAGCTAGGATGAGGAGGGGAAAGGATGGGGATGAGAGTGACAACTGACACATCTAACGCCTGCCCTGTGTTTTATGGAAGCCTTTTAGCGCGGTCGTGGCCTTTAGGGAATACTTCGTCTGATATGCTATTCCTAACTGGCTAGAATGAATGAGGAGGAGAATGCGAACGTATAAAGCTTGAGCGTTCCGTGACAAGAAGGAAGTATCTCTTCATCCCATCGATTTCAAATCAGATCCTCCAGGCGAGATCTCATCCCAGTTCCATTTCTTTTTTTGCGAGAATAGATAGATCATCACCTGGCCACTTAACACCTTTCCTTCTTCTCTCTATTCAGATCTCATTCCTCCTCAACCTGAACTTCCCCGAAAAGTAGTCAAGACGGAACTAGCCACTCCCCCGAAAAAGAACAAGGGAAAGATAAACATGTCTTCCACGTAAGTTTCCCCACCAGTCCACGATCGTGTGGAGAGAATCTGAGTCGCGTCGTTTTGAAGCGCAGCGTACAATACGACGGCTGGAGGAGCGGCTTACTCCCCTAGCGATGACACCCGATCGAAGGGACTCACGACGAACTTCGCGTCCAGTCTGCCAAAACTGCCGACGAGTGATGGGCTAAGGGCTCCTGCTGGTAAGCCGCTTCCCGTTTTGTATTCTCGACCTTGCCTGTGAACCAAGCTGACAAGCCGAATTCAGGACAACTCCTCAAAGGCGCAACGGACGCAGAAGGGAAATTGACGGCGGCGGCGCTGATGGTTGGCATCAAGCTTGATCTGGAAGCGGAGGTGCATCTCACGGCGAGAGTGAGGGGTGATATTATTGTCGGGTTGTACTAGCTTGATGTTGAATTTTCTCCGTGCTGGACGCGGATGTGAAGAGTGTTGACGGGCTGGAGGAGAAATACCATGTCGAGGAGGAAGAGGAGAAAGATAGGTGGGGAGGTGAAGGGCGTACAGTAGATGGAGCTAGACATGGCCTCATTCTGGAAAATCACAATCGGTTCATTTCATCGCAAATGAGTCTCCTGTGATGCGTCACGCTTGTGACTTGACTTGATGGGCCTCGAACTCCTCACTAAGCTGCGCCTTGCATATGGTTGAACAGCAGGGAAGAAAATGTGCAACGTCGGAAATGACTTTGCTTGGGTACTTCCCGGGGCGGACTGCTCAATATCGAAATATTTTTTGGAATGCCGTATCCAGTCTTGATAGCTGTCCTACGGGACTGATAGGGTCGGATGGCTGGATTTGTGTCCAGGATATGTCCAATGACTCCCGCAATCAAGCATTCGACAGAACTGGGCAGGCACAAATCCACTTGCCCTCTTCCAGCTCCTCGAGAATCCACTTCACCAACCGTCCCCTGTCAAGACTCAGCCCATCCCTCCACTTCTTATCCCCCACGTATACCGCATTAACCGGCCCGTCATTCTCTCCCAGCGCCTTGCCCTGCAACAACGGCACCCGGAACACGGTCCAGTCGATCTTCTCCCCGAGAGCTACCGTCTCTTCAGCCATGCCCTTGATCTCCAGGTACGAGTCGCCGCCGATGACTTTAATGTAGAAGTTGATGGCGAAGAACCACTTTATTGAGTTGGCATCTTCGGCCGCGGAGTACGAGGGGGTCGAGAGGATCAGGATGCGTTTCGTAGTGCCGTTGGTGAGGAGGAGGGGGTAGAGGGTTCGGAGGGCTTCGGTGATGGGCTACGATTTCCATCAGTCTTTTTTCTTTACTCTGGACATTTCTGGGGGACATACAGTTCCTTCTCTCCTCCCTAACGTTGGTCCAGCCAATGAGATAAAGATGTCAGCTCCACAAGCAGCAGCTTTCTTCAGGCCTTCTGCATCTTGTAGCTCGCCTTGGATGACGGAGAGATTGGCGTTCGAGGAGAGGTCCTCGGGGATCTTTGAGGGTGTGCGGACGTAAAGAGTGAGTTTGTGACCTACTTCGAGGGCCGCGCGTGCGAAGATGGTACCGCAGATGCCAGTGCCTCCTAGCAGAAGAATGTGATGCTTCGTGACCCTATCCATGCTTTCGTAGCGACGGTGTTATATTCGAAAAATGGAGTCACTCGAACGAGTGATCGAGGGATATTTCTAGGGCATCATCCCGCTGAGACATTTAGTCTTGTACTACCCTAGAATTCTAGTTGAATGAGCACTTCCCGTTTCAGGATGGATGAAGTCATGCTGCTGCAAACCCAAACTCGAAGAAGACAGACGCGCGGCTGGCGGCTACTCGGCTCTGTCAAGCTTTTCCCGCTAACCTTATCTCGTGGCGCAGATCCTGTTGTGCACTGCGAGTCTGAGACAGTCGGCCTATCACACCGAAGTGATTCAAGACAGGGCTCACTTGACCACCACCCATTACTCAGATGTCTTAAGTCATCTCACGGCCTCCTTCTTCCTTCCTTTCTTCCTTCCTTTCTTCCGTAACAAACACAACAGCGTCGACATGTCTGCGGCAGTGTTCTTTGGGCTGAGGGCCTTATCGCAAACCCTGACGGCCCAGGAGGCCTTATCTGGAGTCTTTGGCAGCATCAGTCTTGCGACGTGGATTTTTTTGCTAGTAAGGATTCATACCGATGCGGCGTGGTTTTGAGGATATATTGGCTTGAAGGGAGAGGCTGATATATTACAGGTCCCGCAACTCATTCTCAACTATAAGACTGGGAGCGCTGATGGCATTTCCCTTGCCTTTCTGCTCGTGTGGTTGATTGGGGATATCACCAACCTTTCTGGTAAGACCCGGTCTATGGGTGAAGATGTCAGGCCATCGGTGGTCTCATTCGAGTAGTGGTGGAGCTTGTCATCGCCATTATCTCCTCATCCCCATCTTTCTTTCATTCTGGTCACGTGTGTATATTGACTCTTCCAGGTGCTGTTTGGGCTGATCTCGTGCCAACCGTGATCGCTCTGGCCATTTACTTCTGCATCGCAGACTTCGTGCTCATCAGCCAATGTCTATATTATAACCACATCAACGCTCGCTCTCGGAGACAACTCTCAGTCGTCTCCACCACATCCGAAGAGGAACCACTCCTCACCCGCCGCCGGAGCAGCGACACCACTGGTCTCCCCGGCTCTCATAGACGCCGCTCCTCTGCTCGAAGCGGGAGAGGTGATTCTCTGTCCAAGATCTTCGAGGAAGATGATTCTTCTAATGCAAATCCGTGGTTCAGGAATACGCTCTCGGTTTTAGGGGTTGTTGCTGTTGGCACAGCCGGCTGGGCTATTGCGTGGCAGTCTGGTGTCTGGATTCCTACGCCCGAGGACGGGGATGTCCCTGAGGCTGTGCAAGCAGCTGTTGGAGCTAAGATTCTGGGTTATGCGAGCGCGATTTGCTATCTTGGGTGAGTCCTCCTTCTCCTCACGTGACCTTTATATTCTTCTAACATGACCTGTTACAGTGCACGAATCCCTCAGATCGTGAAGAACTATAGAGATAAATCCTGCGAAGGACTCGCTCTGCTATTTTTCTTACTCTCTTTGATGGGAAATTTAACATATGGGGCGAGTATCCTCAGCCATTCGCTTGAGAGGGATTATCTGAACACGAATCTGCCGTGGTTGATTGGGAGTTTGGGGACGATGGTCGAGGATGCGATTATCTTTGTCCAGTTTAGGATGTATGCTCCAAAGCCTACGACCTCAGCTGTTGAGTAGGTGCTGGCATGGACGAGAAGATATCTTAAGGAGGGGAGAGGTGTATGATAATGATGGCATCACGGGAGCATTTGGGTTATGTACTTGTATTCGATCCACTTTGGGGAAGGAAGGGCTGCATTCAAGAGGTTCAAGGAGGGGACTAATGATTACTTAGATAGAAATAACTCGTGATTTAGTTGACAGACACTTGAAAACTTATCTCGGCTGGTACGAGAATTGTGAATTGCTCTTAAATGTCCCAAAGCAACTCGGACAATCCAGAAGTAGCTGTTTCACATAAAACTCCCACACCCACTCACAGAAAACCAATATCCTAAATCTCCTGGAACATTAAACCCGAAGTTCAGATTCCTCCCAATACCTCCAACCCCTGAATGTCCAGCAGCTGCAAGATCAACGAAACCCTCGTGGCGATCCCAGCTTGTACGACACCGCTGTCATTGCCATGCAACCTGCTGTGTTCCCGTGATGCACACACAGGTAGACGCCTCCCCACCTCCTCACATTTCTCGTGATGTGATGTGATGGAAGGAAGCCATGTCCGGAGATGAAGACAATAAATAGTGAGCCCTCGGCTGTGGTTGCATTGCCGTCAAATCAGAAGCCAATTCCGTAAGCCAATAATCTGACCCAATCACCCCGGGCGAATCCACAAGCGGGCCCTCCCACAAGCCAAATGAGTTCGCGCAGGATTTTTATTTCGTGGGCAACTGGCGCAGACCCAGCCGAGCGAGGAAACGCCGGCTGCTGGCCGGCCTGCATCGTCAACACCCTCCACCAACGCCAACGCCAGCTTCCACACCTCCACCTCCCCTATCCTCAAACCACCATCTCCCTTCTCAAAGGCCATCGGCATACTCCTCTTCCCCGTATGCCTCACCCTTTGCTGGCTTGATCGGATGCCTTCAGCTTCTTCTTCGTTGCCTTGCTGCGTTATGTCACTCCTTTAATTCGCACCGAAATAACTTTAATTTTCCTTGCTGAGAGGCCACTTCGAACGCGTCGCGACACCCCCAATAATTCCACCTCCTTCCGACCATCGCCAACCATCGAGGCCCGAGAAACAATTGGCCTTGCCGTCGACATCTAGAGACTCAGCAGCAGACGGCTCGGGCTTCGTCTGCGCTGGTCTCGTTCCGGTGCGTGCTGCAGTGCCAACGTGAATCCCACACTGCCCCGGCTGACGCGCCACGACGCAGCAGATATTCAAACAACGTCTTCATTGCCTTCATCGCCTCCTCCTGCTGCGACGGCAGAGGACGGACCTGGCAACATCGCCCTTCAACGCGCCGAGCAGCCTGGGTCGCCTGCCTTCTCGACAACCTCGACCGCAGACGAAGGAGGCCCATCCCCTATTCTCCCACCGCTCCCAGCACCGACTTTCAACGGGCGGACGGTCGATCTCCTGAAGACTCCTCCGTCGGTCTCGGCTTCTCGAAGCGTGCAAAGCGACACAAGTCACTACTACACTGCAAGCTGGGGCTCTCCATACCAGCAGCCGGCCACCGGCACAACACAACCACGTTCGCACAGCCACAGCCTCACATTGAGCAGTGAACCGTCGGACGATTCCCCTATCCGCCATCTCGAATTCCATACCCCCTATTTGCGCCCGGCTCCCAATTTCGTCCCGGCTACCACTGACCTGGACTTCGTCTCCCACGACGGCCTCATCAGCGCAGCCGTCCTCGCGAACCGAGCGCGCCGACCACCCACGGGCTTGACAGAGGATTGGATCCGCCAACACACAGGAGGCGAGTCTGCAGAGAGGAATCATTGGTTGAGCGACGACGAACCCGGGGATAGTGAGCACTCTTCATTGAGCGGATCCATCTCAGGAGAGAGCAGAGATTGGGCATTACCAGACCCCGACCCTCGCACGCCAACACTCAAGCGATTTCTGGAATCGAGACAAAAGACGCGCTCTGAGAGGAAAACACATCGACGGGGCCCGAGTACCGAGACGTTGAAGCAGGTGGATTTCTCGAGTTCTGTACGTGAGAATATGGCAGCTGTCAATGAAAACGAGCGCGAAGAGGAAATGGGAGAAATACAATCGTCTCCTGTAAAGGACCCCCCGCCAACACCGCCGCCGAAGGAGTTGCCAGCATGGCGCGCGGCGTCTTTACCTGCGTTTGTGGAGGCGCCTCCTCATGTTCCTACACCAGCCCCTGAACCGCCGCGCCTGAAGAAGAAGATACCATGGAAAGGCAAAAATATCATGGTTCTGCTACCATGGGATGATGAGCGTGGCCAGAACGGCCACGCTCCCACGCCTATGAACCAGAGAGATGTGGATGCCATGTTCAAAGAATGGGTGCAGCTTGGCTACGATATATCTGGCTTTAATTTGGGACCAACTGAGCCGAATGCTGAGGAGGGAAGCCAGGGGCAGAGCAGAGGCATTTGGCCGTATGACCAGGATGTGCTGACTGAGAAAATGCAAAGATCTTTCCGGGTCAGCATACCCGATCGAAGAGGTGAGTTTGCTGTTTTCTTTTCAGAGTGCCGAAAGCATGATTGTTTTTCTCGGAAGATATGTTGTTGGATTACATTCCTCCGCTCGTGTCAAGACGGATTCTTATCCCCCCGCATTCTTGTCGACGGAGACGTAAAACCTTCCATTGACACATATGCCTGGAGATATTCCTGAATCTTTTACCATCTATCTGCCATATATTACTTCTTTATCCTGCCCTATAACTTGCAGTACTAATTGAGTCGATCGATTCAGAATGGGAGGCATACGTAGGAGAACTGAGGGAAGCTAAACTCCGTGCCCTCGGAGTCTCCCTAGGGGACGAGGATACCGCTCCAACCATCTCGCCGGCTGTATCGAATGTCAGTCGACGCACTTCGATGCAATACCCACCATTGCCCTTCTCTCCGCCACTGCCAACTTCTTCGGCGGCGAGCAGCCATATTACACACCATCCAAATCCCTTCTCGCCAGCTCTACTGCCTGGTGCAGGATTATCAACAAGCCAAAGCTCAAACCCGGGCTCTGTGGCATCGCCAGCTTCAATGCAAGCACAGATCCATGGGAAGTACAACCCAAGAGCGTCCGTTTCTTTCTCTGGGAGCGAGCACCCATTTGGGTCTCCCTTCCAGTATCCCCAACAGCCGTCACCAACTGTCTGGTCACCGCAGCAAGTGTTGTATCAACAGGGTGTTCCCAGAGGCGGCTCCCCGTCCCTGCAAAATCTTGGCGCTATTGTGTCGCCTGCTTCGCCATTCTCACAAGATGGCTACTTCCCACAAAATGGCGATGTTGTGTCTCAGATGCAGCAACGACAACAATTTTTGCAAACCCAACTTGCTCATCAGCAACAAATTCAATTGCAAGCTGGAGCTAGAGCTTCTCCCAGACTGCAGGAGGTTCGCGAAATTGAGGACGAGGATGCTCCCTCGAAGAGTCCATCGAAAACACCGGAGGCGAGACAAATTCGCCACAATCCCAGTGCAAGTTTGCAGAAGGAAATCGATGATGCTGAGTATCACTTGGAAGAGCAATTCCAGCGTCAACTCGAGCATGAGGATTATAGTCCTCACTCTGACAAAGAAGGAGACCATTTCGAGCAGAAGCCGGCCGCTAGCCGTGTTCGAAATGCATCCTCCGCTCAGCAAGGTCTCGGCGCCTCTCGCTACGCTACCGATGATTCTGAAGAAGGGCCAGTTCTTCACCACCCTCAACCGCATAGCAGAGGTCATTCATTGTCCCAGCGACCATTCCACGATAGCGAGGAGAGTGCCGCCGAGTCTAAATCTGGGTTGCTAGGAATAGATGGTGCTAAGGCTGAAGTTTCTGATATCGAGACAAATCCAAGCAACATGGGCACACCAGTTCAAATCAGCGACTTGTCCGCTAGCGGCCACGATCGTTCTCTCTCAGCTGCAAGCAATCCTTGGGCTGACTCTGAAGCAAATCATACCGAGGACAGCACCGCATCACGCCGTGAGCATGGGCCTAAGGCCTCTATTTCCAAACTTAATGTCGCTGCGAAGGAGTTCAAGTTCGATCCGACGAGCGCATTCAAGCCCGGTCAATTTTCTTTCAACGGGAACAATTTCCAGCCTCCGATTGGAGCTTACTCAGCGTTTGCACAACCCGTTCCTGTGTCTGCAACCTCCAGCCACTTCAGCAACAACTCGATGACCAGTTCGAAAGGCAAGATCAATGTTGCTGCACCTGCCTTCACGCCTGGCCAGAGCGAATTCAGTTTCTCTGCCTCTGGACCCTCGTTCAGACCAGATGCACCCGCTTTCACGCCTCAGACCAGCTTCAACCAGTCAGTTGGAAGCGCGACCTCTGAAAGTGAAGGACCGCGCACCTCTATCTTTGGGAGCATTGATCTCAGTATTCTTGGAATTGCACGGCCTAGCAAGAAGTCTAAGGCTATTCCCATCGTTCGTCCTGATAGTAGCCATTCCAAGAATCTCGACGAGGACGTGGAGGATAAAGATGGTCGTATTACCCAGGGTGAAGGCCGTATCAAGAGAGCTCGTGGCGAGAAAGACGATGGTGACTCCGTCCCTCTGTTTGCTGAACCCGGCATGCCGCTTGGCGAGACAACTCGGGAACAGTCGCCTCCCAAGGAGAACTTGGTTGTGGTTACTTCGCTAACCAATAAAGAGAATTCAGCACCCCTTGGTGGTGAAGAGGGGACTCCAGAGATTTCTGCCAAGTCACATGCTCGAAGCTTTTCTCAAGAGTCTCCAGAGGCGCCCCACAATGATTGGGAGCCTTGGGAGTTCCAGCAAAAGCAGCACGCCGAAGATTTCAGCACAGCGATCCCGTTCACATCTCGGAGATATGGATCTGGTCTTCCTGCTTATGGCTTTCCCACCCAGTCTTCGGATGAGAAAGCTTCACCCATTACAGAGGAGGATCCAAGACCCAAGGGTCACCGAAAGAATACTTCTTCATTGTCAGCTACTGCTAAGCCTTTTGAATTCAGGCCTAGTGCTTTTACCTTCACATTCGGAGAGCCATCTGAGTCAACACCAGCACCAGTGGCTCCGCCCTCCCTTCCTTCCGGCGGTGGTCTTTCCGCTTCTCGATTTGCCAAGAGCCCAACACCCCAATCAGAAGACGAGACTCCCGAAGTCACTCAGCAACCCCACGAGTCTGTCGAGCTCGAAGCCGCGTTGCCAGAATCGCAAACTCCCCTTAAATACGAAGAATCTGACACGCCTGTCTCTGCTGCATCTCCAGCTGTAGATCCCCTTCAGGTGCCTTATGAGGACATTGATGATGTAATGCAACATATCGATGCCGCTGATCGTGCATATATTCCAGACATTCCGAGATTTCATCAACCCAGTCCGGCCAAATCGTTCCATATCCCTGATGTGGATACTTCATCACCCATCAGACTGGCACCGCAGAATCTTATGCGTAGCGATGCTCCTAGCCCAAGTCCGAGACGATATAATGGACATCCTGGAGAGCCGAGAATGTTTGGCGGTGTTCAGGATGATGTGTTCACCATTCCGTTCAGTGGTGAACCAACTCTGCCATCATTTGAGTCGCCAATTCATAATCTCAATACCATCGACAGCCAACCTCCCAGCGAATGGGATGATGTTCTCAGCCAAACGGAGGAAGATAAGCTTCACCCACGAGCCCAGTTCTTTGACAACCATGTCAATGAGCTTGTTGGCGGCCTTCTTTCTGAGCGCCTCGATCCCCTAGAGAAGGTTTTGGAGACCATCCAGATGTCACTGGAGATGATGGCTGCTCGCGCACCATCTAGCAGAAGGGAGAGACGAAGCATTTCCGGTGCTCTGAGTGATGCCGACGATGAAGAAGATGATGAAAATGATGTCCCTCGACGATCGCTCAGCCCAAGACGCGACAAGAAGATGGAGAAGATCAGAGCCATTGTTACTGAGGCTCTGGCTGCTCACCAACAATCGAGACCAGCGACCGCGAAAGAGCTACCGCCGCCTCCTTCCGTCCTTCCAGACTCGCGAAATGTTCTGCAGGCATTGGAGGAGATGAAAGAGCAATTCGGTCAATCTATGCGTCTTGATCTTCGTGGCGAGGATCTTAGGAATATCGTCGAGGAGGCAGTGGAGAGACGTATGCCGGCTTCGCCAAAGCCGATGGTCGACGAAGCAGCTATTGCTAGAGAAGCTGAGCACAAAGCTCGGATCTCTGATCTCGAAGACAGACTCCTCCGAATCGTGCCTGCTTCACCAACGCCTGTTATTGACGAAGCTGCCGTTGCCAGAGAGGTTGAGCAGAAGGCTCGTATTGCTGATCTGGAAGAGCGGCTCCTCCGAGCTGAAGCAGATCATACTGGACGCATCGCTGGTCTTGAAGAGAAGCTTGAGCGCGTAGAGAACAAGACAGAAGAGGAGATCATCAATCGACGAGCTGCTGAGGATCGTTTGGCCGAGGTTCAGAGACTGTTGCGTATCTCATCTGAAGAGGAGGTCCGCCTCCGCGAAGCTATGGATGAGAGAGAGCTGAAGATCCGTGAGATTGTCGACCAGAGCGATCACAAGGTTAGAACCGTCGAGGAACAACGTGCCAAAACGACCATGCGAATTGCTCTCCTGGAGGCCGCACAAGACAATGCCCAGCGAACCCAATCAGAGATGCAAAACCGGATAGCCATTACGGAAGGCGACCTGCGTGATTCCCGACAGGAAGTCCAGCGCTGGCAGATCGAGGCGGAACGGGCACTGGAAGCAGCCAAGAGACACAGCGAGGACGCGGAACAGGCCAATGAGACGAACAGGGACTTGAGACGGACCATCGAAAGCTTGAGGACTCAGATGGAGGAAAGTATCCGAGTCCGCGAGGGTATGAGAGGGAAATTAATGGATTTGCAGGAGGACATGGCCCGTGCTGCCCGTGACATTTCCGAAGAGAACGCCCGCCGCGCCAAGAAGGAGCAGGAGCTCATTGCCCGACAAGAGGTGCTCGATGCCAAGCTCCAGGCTGAAGCCAGAACAAGGGAACGACTCGAAACTGAGATTGAGAGGCTCGAGGCTGGTGAGAGGGAGGGCATGAGGGCTGTCAGTGATTGCAAGAAATTGGAGGCTTTGGTTGCCGAGCTTAGGTTGGAAAACCATAATTCTCAGAAGGATGCCATGCGCTACCAGCGTGAGTTCGAGGAGGCCAGAGAGTCTGGCTTGAGTGAAGTGCAGCGGACGAGGCATTACATGCAAGCTGAGATTGAAGCAGCCAACAACCAGGTCAACGTCGTGCGTGAGGATCTCGAGAATCAACTCTCGAGACTGCGTGGAGAGGTTGACCATGTCAAGCTTGATGCAGACACAGCACGGGCAAAGACTGAAATGCTCCTCGAGGAAGCTGAGACGTCAAGGACGGCTATCATAAACGCTCTCAAGAACAAGCATGCCGATGAAATTGAGGACATTCAAGTCCAGCATGAACGACAACTCACCAATGCTATCGAAGACGCTCAACGATCAGAACAGCATCTTCTTGAGCGTCTATCTTTATCTTCGGCCAAGACCGAACACCTCCAAGACCGAGTCTCGCATCTCGAAGAGAAACTAGAGATTGCCAACCAAGCCGCCAACGCTGCTGCAGTTGCGGCGAAGACAGCCCGCTCAGCAAGCACCTCATCCCAACTGGCCCACGCACCAATCAACAAGGCCGTCTCCCGCGCCATGGAACTACCCGAGAAGATCTCGCCGCAAGCACTCCGCGAAAGTATAATGGTCCTCCAAGAACAGCTCCAAGAGCGTGAATCCTCCATCGAGAATCTTGAAGCTACGCTTTCAACTCTGGATGTCGACGCACCAGTCAAGATTCAGAAGCGTGATGATGAGATCAGCTGGTTGCGTGAACTTCTAGCTGTACGCAAAGGTGATCTGCAGGACATCGTAGAGAGTCTTGAGGGCGAGGAGTACGATGGCGAGAGGATTAAGGATGCGGCGATTCGACTCAGAGCGAGTCTGCAGATGGAGGAGCAGGAGAGGGAACGTGCTATGAATGGAGGCAGTGCTCTCAGCATTGGGAGACTCCCAGATATTGCTGCGAGTCTGAGAGATGCAGCTAGTCCGCGCGTTGCTCAGGCTGTCGGTCCGCTGGCTGCGGCATGGGGTAACTGGCGGAAGGGAAAGGGCGAGCAGAGCATGGACGATAGGATTGCAGGCTCCGCGCGGAGTAGCTCGTCTACGCCGAGCAGGAACAGTCCGTCTACACAGTCTTTCCTTGGTGGGCTTTTAACCCCTCCAGCCTCCTCTGCCAGACAAGGAACCCCGCCTGCAAATCAACCAACGGCCTTCGGCTCCACGGGCCAGAGATTCACGGCGTCGCAGTTGGCCAGTAGGCCAAGAACGACCCCTAGACAACCGAACCCGCTGAGAGGCAGTCCGGCAAAGTCGAGGCAGAGTGGAGGTGGGAGTGTGGGTGGCAGTGGGAGGGGACCGAGCACGCCTCCGATGCTGAGGAAGGGGAGCTATGATGCGGATGCGAGGGCGGAGGACTTCAGTGATGCGGGGTTCTATGATGACGATGAGAGTTTGAGTGGTGCTGGGGAGTTTGGGGGCCGGCGATGACCTGATCCCTTACTCTTGCACGCCAAACCCTTCTCGCTTACAATACCAAGATTGGTATGAGACTTATTGAAGGAGGATTTCATTTGTTCTGAACAGTGGGGAGAATGAGAAGGGAAGGGGGAAGCCAAGATTGATGGCAAGGAAGTGAGAATGAAAGGAAGAGGGGGAGGGAGGAGGGAGGATACATAATTTCTAGATTGATACCCTGATGACACATGCGCATGCTCCGACAGATCAGATTGCGAATACCCCATTTTAACACATTACTTGTTTCCCTTTGTTTTCTTTGAAACAGCGCAGCACAGCACAGCGAGGAAGGGATTACGAAGGTCGCTCGTTCGTTGTATATAGTCTATAGCTTTGGGGATGAAATGAATTGTTCATTCCCACTTTTGGTTGCTTGAGTATGCTGATGATTCCTCGTGATTTGTGGCATCGGGTTAGTGTCTTCGATCCTTAACGTTCACTTTTGTCATTTCACTTGATCCCCTCCTGTCTCCTCGTCTTTACGAAAGTGCAACACGATATATCGGAGGTCGCTGCTTCACCGCTGATTTTCCTGTCGGTGCAAAGCTCACTCACTCTCACCCAGAAACTGTCTGGGTTATTTGCCTCGAGGGAAAGCGAGATTCCCTTTCGTTGGCTATAGATAATATCCTGTGTTATCATATCTTCAAAGACGACCAGCAACGCCTCAATTTATTTTGCCAGGAAACTAAACACCCAAAACACCAGATCTTGAATCCCACTTTATTTATTTCCCCCTCCTTTTCCACCAGTCCCGTCCATCTCAGCAGTATATATGCCCGCCGACGCAGGAGTAATCCCAAGCTCGTTCGAATTGCTATGCTGCTGATTCTGAACCAATCCTTCACTTCCGTCTTGATTCGGAGCCTGATACGCATTATACTGATCCGTATACCCAATCTCCCCATTCCCACCCTGCTGCTGAATCGGCTTCATTGGATAACTCGCCTTCAAATCACCACCCGACTCCACCAGTTTCCTGTGACTTCTTCGCTTTTTGACAAACATGAATATACCGACTACTACGACAGCGAGTAGAACCACGCCAAGAACAGCACCGAGTCCAATTTCTGTGCCGCTTGTGCCGGATTTGACTGGCGCGTGGGTGGATGAGGAAACAGTTCCAGTGCCTGTGCCGGTTGGAGAGGAGGTTGTCCTTGTGCCTGTGGAACTCGAAGCGGCTGCATAGGGAGAAATGGCTTTTGCGACTTGGAAGCCTTGATTGTTATTGCAGCATGCGGTGTTCTTTAGTCCGCAGCACCAAGAGCCATCCACACATTGTGTTAAAAAGCTGTTATCGTCCGCAGAGCCGCCATTCTAGTATGATTGGTTTCTATGAGAGGTTGTTCTGGGGAAACCAGTGACTTACAGATCCTCCAACACACACGTTCAAGCAATTTGGACTTTTCCACGTCGAGTCCGTACACAAGTCGCGTGCGAAACCGCCTACCCTAGCTGGAGGTTGACACATGCCATTCGGGAGACAGGTGTCGAGGCTTGCTGCACTTAGCCCCTGGCCTACGAGAGCAGTGACGTTGAGCACGCAGCACATGGAGACGACATTCTCTGTTGAGATACATGGCTGGTATGCTGCCGAGAGTGCAACGGCGGTGCCATTTGGATAGTAACAATCTGATAATGCCGCTACGCTGGCAGCCGATGTGAGCAATAGCTGGAGAAGGAGACGTCGAGACATTTTGGGACCTTTGGCGTGAAGAAAATGAACACGGAAGAAGATGTAAGGCAGTAGGAAGAAGAAGGGAAAACCCCAGGTGCCTACTCCCCCGCCCCCACCCCCCTAATTACGGAGTAAATGTAACGGTAGGTCCGAGGTAGGGGTATTACAGGGGGTTCTACAGGGCGCTCTACAGGGCGCTTACAGGGGCTAAGGGCCAATTAAAAGAAGGCCACCTAACATCTTCTCTCTCCGCTTTTCTCTCTTTTTATCCTATTTAACTGCATTATCGTTGATTTTTGGTATCTAGCGCCTTTACTACGTGCGGGCCACTAGTCGAAGGGGTGCTATCGCCACCAGGAGCAGTTATTCGGGAATCGAACCCGACTACCAGCCACCCTACGGTAAGTTATTTCGGTCTCTCATTTGCAGGCCTGCTCTTGTAATACTAGGTAAGGAAGGTGCTATAATTAACCATCGAGCATTCAGCTTTTGATTAGGATATGGGTTTATTATAGGGTATATTTTTCCGGCTTTGCGGTCATCTTTCTTTGGTCTGGGGCTTCTCGGGTATTCCTCAGAACTCGCCTTAGCTTTACTAGTACCTTCGCTTTATTGATCTTCGTCGCTTTCTTCTACTCCTTTATCGGGTTCAGTATCCAGTTTCGGAGGTTCTATCTGCAGTAAGCACTGCGGTCCTTTCCGGATGCTTAGGGTCCTCGGATCCTCTCTCCAGAGCTTACGAAATGATGATTTTATCCTATTTAACCACACCAATTAATGGATCTCCATCGAATACTTCGTATTAGGGGAAACAAAGGTAAAATGCGGCGGTGATGCGCTATAGTGCTGCTCTAAGCAAAACTCTGGTATTTTGTATACCATCCATCTGCGTCAATTACAGCTTTACATCGATCTCTCATACTATATATAAGTTCCTTAATTCTCTCGTGTATAATCGAATCCCAAGCTTCCTGAATTACAGCCCCGAGCCTTTTATAAGAGCTATGGACTTTAGGGTAGTGCTCTTATATATAGTCCTTTATATTATCCTAAAGGGTCTTAATTGGATTTAAATTAAGGGAGAAGGGAGGCTATTTAATAATCATTAACCCTATAGCTATAATTATAAATCGTGTAAAAGTAGAAGCGTAGCCTAGTACGTAGTCTTATTAGAAGTATAAATTAGGATATTAGTAGAGGATATCGTTAATAATTAGGATAGTAATACTAGAGTAAGAGCTCTTATTAATTATCTCCTAGTCCTTCTCCTAAAAGAGCCCTTAATAGTAACTATATCTCTTACTTATTAATCCCTAAGATATCTATCTAATCTTCTTCTAGTACTTGGATTATATATAATCCTTATAGTATACCTCTTTCCCTCTAATCTTATATATAACCCAAGTTCGTATATATCTTCTAGGTTATACCTATGTCTTATTACTATAAAGGATCTCATCCTATTACTCGTCTATCTAATTATTATATTCTTTTACCTAATTAAGTCTCTCTCTCCTATTCTCTTTAGAAAGCGGTAGTTTCTTCTATAAGATATATTATACAAATCCCTCCTTTTTAAATACTATCCGGATCGTATACTCTCTATAATTAAAGCCAAGTATTACAGGGATCTTTATCCACGGAGTCTCGTGATTCTCTTGGGAAGCTGTCGCCTATTGGTTAGCCTCTTTTATTGAGGAGTATTAAGTAAGACTTTCCGGCCGGTTCTTTATTTTGAGGGGTAAGGCGATAGAGAAGTGCGTGGCAGACTTACTTATACGTATGGCTAGTTTGAAGGTATATTTGCTCGCGCGTAAAGTTAGTATCAAAGAAGAGGGTTTGGATACGGAGTCTTTAATCACGTGTAAGCTCTGGTTATCTTGGTTACTTAGGGACGGGAATCGAGAATGCTGAAGCTATACTGAGGAGCTACTGCTACAGTACAAAAATTTGAGTGGTAAAAGCAGCAGGCGCGCATTTCAAGTTCATTGGGTGGACCCCCTGTCTAGCGTAGAAAGTGCTAGAAGCTAATTAACCTCTGTTTCCCCGAGTACCATAGTACTTAATTCTCCACGTCCACAGCGAATCGCAGTCCTTCTTCACTCTCCTCGTACTCCTCGCACACTAATTAGAAAGTCTCGTACACAAGAAACGACCCGATCCGATTATATACGTATCAAAACTGCCCTTGAGTAGGCTACCCCTCGTTCCGGATAGAGAAGATATAAAGACGAATACGGCTTTACCTTACGTCAAATCAGGCTTGTTCAGCAGAATCCAATTACCCCGCAAAAGAAGAGTAAGGTTAGACAAAAACCTATAATCCCGGCAGAGAAGGTCTGGGGGTGGTAATCGCTCGTCATAAATCATAATACCTAGGGAGGTGTGGGGCATTTTTGTTGCGGAGGAGGGCCCGGAGAATATGGCGAGGGCTGTGAGTGAGTACTATGAGAGGTTCGCTTAGGGTTGAGGAATAAGAGTGAGGACTTTCGGGCTTGTTTTGATGAGGATTTTGGGGTGGTTTCTTGCCTTTGGAGATTGACAATGAATGGTGATAGTGTTCGACTCGTCGGGAGGCATAGAGAAGCTCCAGCATCTGATTCCCGGCGTTCTCTTATGATTTTGAAAGTGCTATAATGTCAAATCTAATTGAGGCAATAGGTTGTTTGTGTATTTAAGGCTCATGTTCCTGTTCTCCATCAACCTAACTGCAATCCTCTCCTGTTAGTTTCAGTGGGGTCAGAACATTGCTGGGAGGTATTTCAAGTTATGAAGCGCACGGTAGCGAGCGGCCGGAAGTCTAACTGAGGTGGGTGCTACAGTACATGTTGTGCTGTGCAGTGGCAGGAGCACGCCGCTATCTAATGAGACAAGACGGCTCCCCTCAGTATTTCATGCCTATATGACCTTTTATCCTTCATTTTGGTGGACCGCACCACTCAATGAGTCTGGAAATCGTCATTATCTGAGATAGCTCTTCATGTCGAAAGCTTAAAATTGAGCGAAGATAACGGTCCCTGGCTTGTACTGGAACGTGAGAAATTAAGGAGTATCTTCTAGCATCCCGCATGAAGATGTACTAACATATGTGTAGAAGTTTAATGAAATCCGGAGCATCTGGCTTCTGTTGCGCCACCACATTCTGTACAAACCTGCCCGTCATTGCGCCTGCCAAATAGCAATCTCCAATGAGTGAACACACACTTGGGGTTGGCTCTAACCAGCTGTGGCAACAATCAATTCCTCGGAAAACATATGGCACTGGGCCGGTTGCGAGAATCATGATACTATCTCCTTCACAAGCCTCTCCAACAGCCACACCAAAGAACCCATTCTTCGTCCGGAAGAAGCGGCGGCCGTGGATGACTCTTTCAACACGAGACACCCATTCGTCATACTTCACATCGTGTTCCCTGTCAAAAAGGCCCTTGTCACTGTAAGTGAAGTCTTGCATGCTCTCAAAGATGTTGTATAATGTTGTACTCAAGGCCGGATGACTCAGTTCCATGAAAAGAGCTTGAAGAATTGGCCGCCTTGGTGGCGACGGGATGAGAACTCCGATTTCATCATCGTCGATCATTCCACCGAAGCGGTGTTCGAAACTGACAGGGCTGAGCGACATGTGCTGCGCTACTTCATCCCACTCGCGGAGGATTGTCTTCCAGGACTTCTCCTTGAGATTCGCTGGCGGCAGTATGGTCTCGATCTTCCCAATCGCAAGGCTCGGTACCGAAAGGTGCGGCTGTGAAACGAGGTATGGGAGATCACGAATTGGCATGAAATCCAGAGGCGATTTCGTAGCCCATTAGTACTGCAGAGAAGTATGGCTTTCTTCGCCTGGTATACCTCCTGGAGAACCCAAATGCGACTGAACCAAGGGCGTGCTAAGAAAAGGGTCAAAGCTTCCAAAACTTCTGGTGTAGTTGGTGTATCGAACTGGATCTCGCGCTTCTCAATTGCACTTAGATACGCCATGGCTAGATTGCTGTGAAAGTCCTCTTCTCCAAGATAAATGAATACTCTTCGGGCGTTCTCAAAAATACTCCCCATAATGGCCACCTGACTACCTCTTTCCTCGATGCTATCTTGGTTGATCCAGACTGTATCACTCCAGAAGAGAAGAGAAGAGCCCCCCCGGGTGGCCGGAATGGTGGGGTGGGGACTTAGCCTAGTGGAAATAGTCGGACTTAAAGTGAGCACCCGTGCACCGAAAATCTGAATCCCTCTCTACTAGATCATTTCTTCTGGGGCTATAAACAGCTTGCAACAATAGTGCGCAAGTTTTTCTGAGCCCGACCGGATCCAAATGACCGAAGTTGCACACTACCACCTCGTCTCAACAAGCTGGAAAGGGCCTGGT
The DNA here is from genome assembly GCA_021399465.1 of Hyaloscypha sp. PMI_1271. NCBI lineage: Eukaryota > Fungi > Ascomycota > Leotiomycetes > Helotiales > Hyaloscyphaceae > Hyaloscypha > Hyaloscypha sp. PMI_1271. Next base: position 148 of record JAJTUS010000268.1, on the reverse strand, counting down.
TTTGACTACCGGATTCTACCTAATCCCTGCTCCACCTCCCTAGTGGCTGGAGTGTACATAGTTATTTGTAGTACTAGACATCAAAGCAATGTCGTGTGAAGTATTATACCTTGACGTATGCAGCATGGCGTACGTGCTAAATTCATAC
>JAJTUS010000267.1:0-55390 GCA_021399465.1 Hyaloscypha sp. PMI_1271 | reverse complement strand
TGAAGAATAGGATATAGAACTAAGGAGTATATATTAATTCGAAGTTTATATAGATTATAAGAACCTAGAGTACTTCATAATAGTATAGAAGCTTATAGAATAGTAGATAAGGTAGTCTCTAATCCTCTTATAATATAATTTCAAGATCTTATATATTCTAGGGAAAGATAATAAATAAGTAGATATACTCTCTAGGTAGGAATAGGACCTACTTACTAGAGAAGAAGATAAATATTAGTAGTTAAGGATATTATAACTACTAAAACCAGAGACCCTAAGTAATCTCCCTAAGGATATAGTCCTTATAGTACTAGTATGAGTAAGGCGACGAATTAAGAAGAAGCTTACCCTAATCTCTAAGCCTAGGTTAGAAGATTAGGACTAGGAGTATTAAGGGAAGAGATAAGTCTTCGAGGGGTAAGAGGCTCTTCCTAAGCCGGGCTTAAGAAGCTAAAGTCTAGAAAAAGACTACCCTAGTAAAGGGTATATAGGGTAATAAGCGGGAAATTATACCTAAGATAAGCTCAAGAAGCTATAGTAAGACGTCTAAGAGAGGGATAAGCTATATTAGATAATAGTTAAAGTAATATAGGAGGAGAAATACGTATTCCTATCTAGCTTAAAGATTAAGGTATTAATAGGGGAGTACTTACTATCCTAGTCTAGATAACTACTATTCCGGGGGTAATAATAGGTTCTAGACTCGGAAGAGCTCTATATAGAACTAATTTAGTAGATATACGACTTGATTTAGTATAGTTACCTAAGATAAGATATTATAGCTACTCTCCTTATATAGTAATTCTTTTAGCTAAATATATTAAAGTAAGTATATTAGTTTATATGAAACTATAATACTTATAGAAGAAATAAAGTATAGAGGGACTATTATTAGGGGTTCCTAAAGCCCTTCCCTATCCTAAGTCGGATCTAGTAAGAGATCTCAATTAATTTTATAATAGAGCTCCTATTAAGTAAAGGGTATACTAATATAATAGTTATTACGAATTACCTAGGAAAGGGAGTAATACTTAAGGCTATAAGGGACATTATAGTAGAGATAGTAGTAAAGTAGTTCGCGAAGACTTACTATTATTAATATAGGCCCCTAAGGGCTATAGTATCTAACTAGGGGAAGTAGTTTATATGAGCGCTATAGGGAAGGGTATATAAGCTACTAGGGATTACTTAACGACTATCTATAGTATACTACCCCGAGATAGATAAGTCTATAGAAAGAATAAATTAGATAATTAAGACCTTCCTCTATACCTTTATAGATTACGACTAAGTAAACTAGGTAAGCCTCCTATTATATATTAAACTAGTAATTAATAACTAGGATACTACTTCTATAGGGGTCAGCCCCTTCTTTCTATCCTACGGATACTATATAGAGCTAGTCTAGCTCTAGGATGAAGTTAGTAAGGAAGGCAGAGGAGTATTACCTATCTAGATAGTAGATAATATTATATATAAGCTCTGTAATATATGAGAATACACGTAAGCTATAATAGCGACGGCCTAATAGCTTTAGGAGGAAGTAATGAACTAGAAGAGAGACTAAGCCCTAGAGTTCAAGGTTAGGGATAAGGTATAGCTTAACCTCTAGAATATATAAATAGATAGACTAACTAAGAAGCTCAATACGAAGTATACTAAGTATATAGTAGTAGAGGTTATAAGGAGTCACAGTTTTCGGCTTAATATATCTCCGGGAATCTATAATATATTCTATAGTAAGCTCCTCTAGCTAGCTATAATAGACCCGCTACTATATTAGTCCTAGGACAACTTATAGCCATAACTATAGCTCGTAGGAGATGAAGACGAGTACGAAATCGAGTAGATCCTTAATAAGAAGTATATAAGACAGGGCCCGGGAGTCTTAAGGAAGTTACTTGTGAAATAGAAGAGCTATACCTGCCCTATATAGGAGCCGCGCTCTGTGCTAGAGGAGACATTAGCTTTAGAGGCTTAGGAAGAGAGTATTAGATAGAAGGAAGTTTTACCCACGTATTTATAGGGCTAGTATTCGCGGGTAAGGAGGGGGGTAATATAATAGGTTAAGACCCGATTAATATACTTAGCTAGAAGCCTCGCTTAGGTCACATGATCTCGGACATATCCGTAGTCATATAATATGCCCCCTTTAGTTAATAGAGTAACCACGCGTTACTTAGGGAGCTTAGATACCTTAAGGAACACGGTTCCTGTCCTCGCTTTCCTTTCTCTTCTCTTTTCTCCTTAGAGAATTCTATTTAGTTAATTGAACTACTAGTCTTCTTTATATAAAGGCCTAGCTCATGATAGTAGATAAGAAGAAGGATAAGGTCCCGGATAGTAGTAATAGTAGTAACCTTAGTAAGGACTAAATAGATATATAGTACTCTAGATTAATTAAGCTATAAGAAACTAATAAAGTTACTAGGATAAGCTACTAGGAAGACTAGTGAGAAGGTATATTATTAGTAGAAAAAGAAAGTAGAGAAGAAGAAGGATAAGGTCCTAGATATTAGTAATAGTAATAATAGTAGAGAATAAATAGATATATAGCGAATAGGAAAGAAACTAACTAAGTTACTAGGATAATCTAAGGGAAATACTAGTAAATTATTACTACTTTAATAGGAAAAGAAAATAGAGAAGAAAAAGGATAAGGTCCCGGATATTAGTAATAGCGATAATAATAGGGAGTAATTAGATTTACTATATCTAGGATAAACCCTAAAATAAAAGATATCTAACCTAGATACTAATACTTAATAATGGTTTTAGTAAGTGAGAGACCTTATTCTCAAGAACCTAGTTATTAAGGAGAATAGAAAAGGGTAGAAGGAAGTTAGCTAGCTATTATTAAATTAAAGTAAATAGGTTATAGGGGTTATAGATAACCAAAAATTTAATAAGGAAATTACTAGGTTAACTAAGATAAGTGAAATAATAGATAAGGCTATAGGTATAAAGAGCCGATTTATACTAGGTAATTAGTTCTAGGATATAAAGGTCCTAGACCTTAATAATATCCGAAAACATACTAGGACTAGACTAGGTAGTATTATAAGGGTCCAAATAGGGCAGATTATAGATAATACCCTAGTTATCTAGCTATAAATAGTAGCCTTACCCTATTATACCTTAGTTATATAATCCCTTATCTTTTAAAATAATAAGGGAGAATATATAGTTACTTTTAGTATAATAAAGCTAGTCTAAGTACTAGTAAAGGAGGTATATAATTAGAGTAACTATTATTAAAATAGGGGGAGAACTGAGATAATCTTACTCTAGTAGAGAGTAGATAAGTTAAGATCCTAAGCTAAAGCTATAGTAAAATTAAAAACTATTATTAAACTCTTATCGGATTTGGATATAGAACTAGCCTTTAATAAAAAAGCCCTCTATACCTATAATCCAGAAAACCGGGTCCTAATTACCTATAACTAAGAAATATATTAATGAGCTATATTTAGGGATAGAATATCTACTAAAGAATAAGTAAAGATAACCCGGTTAAATATCTAGATTAAGAAGTATCTATAAGGCTTACTAATTCTCTATAATAAGAGAATACTAGTCCTAGTTAATAAATTCCTTATAACGAGAGCTAAGGAGAAGGTAGTAAAGAAAGCTAAGTAGGGCTAAAAAGATAAAGAGAGTAACTAGCTACTCCTAATCTAGGATAATAGTAAGATAGTATATATCTAGATTATAGATATGAAATTTCGCTCTTTACTATAATTTAAATAGCTAGTAACCTAGTACTTAGAAATAGTATAAGTTATTAATAATAAGGACCTAGTACTAGATATTATATTAGTAGTCACCTATACTATAGTTACTTTCGCCCCTTAACTCCTTTAGACTACTAACTTGCTAGAACTTAAAAAGGGTTTATAGATATATATGAGAGTAGTAATATAGTAATTCAATATTAATATCCCCCTTACTAACTAGGAATATATATATAAGGAATTAGGAATAGTACTTTAAGAGTATACCTTAGATAGTAAACCGAGTTCTAATCCTCTTACCTTATTAGAACTAAATAATTGTCTTAGTAAGGAGGATACCTCTCAAATACTCTAGGAGACTAGTAAAGCTAGGTATAGACTATACCCTATCCCGTGACCCGGAAAATCAAAGCTACTCTTAGAAGCTAAAAGAAAGGAGTATAACCTAGGATAAATATCTAATAGGGGAGAAAAAGTATAGGAGATATACTCTAATATAGTAATAGACTAGGATAATAAATCCCAAATAACTATAGATATCGAAAAAGATAATATATATTACTAGGTATATTTAGTAATAGACAATAATATAGATATTAATAGTAAGGAGGAGAGTAGTCTAGATATCCTTAGTACCTATTAACTAACTAGCTTAATAATTAACTGTGAGGTGGTTGTTGGTAGGCAATAAGGCAATGGGTAGAATCAGAGTTGTGGTGTTAAAAATCACCAGTGTCAAATTCAGTACAGAACTAATCTCTGTCCCTCCTCAGAGGTCCAGGGAGGGCTCCTGTAAATAGGAGCCCAGAATGACGTACGTACAATCTAGCAATTGATAAGCACTAGCTAGCCTACCAATCAGTGGTATTCCTGTGATGTAATGGAATCGTCAATCCTCCTGATCGCCGACCATGCTGCCCGAGAGCCGAGGTATATCACATGAGCCAATGTCACGTGTAACCCGCTACACATCACAGTATACGTCTATTCTAGCGGAATAAGTATAATAGCTTATAGGCTATAGTTCGCTTCCTTATACCTACTATATCCCCGGTATTTATTACGTTTAGCTATACTAATATATAATAGGCGGACTTACACTATTACTTTCCGGGGTTTATAGACGCTATTAACTTACTAGACCACGAATAATACTTATAGACTTAGTAGAAAGTATAAGAGAACCTAGCTATAATTATAGCTTAGTTAAGTATCCGTCTAAAAGCTTTTCACTAGTATATTTTATAGCCCTAGCTTAGATACTAGGACTACTAGAAACGCTACGAGTAGTAGTCTCGTAGTTCGGGTTATTCCTATAGCATTTACTAGTCACTATAGGGCCCAGGGCTTCCGGAAGATATAGACGAATCTCGTGAGGTATTTATAAAGTACTAGGGAATATGTATTATAGCCTAGAATCCTAACCAGAATTAACCACCTAACCTCCGCTATCCGTTATCCCTCCCTTTCTCGGAAATTACGAATACTATAGATATATTTATAGCCCTCATTAATCGATTCCAGGTCTATCGTGACTACCGGAAAGGCTACTATTTATAGCCTAAATCGAAGAAAAAGAGTAAGTGAGTTATAGTATCCTCTCAGACACGTAATTCTATTACTCCGGGTTAAAGAGGACATCTTATAACTATAGAACTAATAGAATTACTCTGCCGTTTTTACTTCCTATAGCCCAAAACCTTACTCCCATATATTATAAAGGAGATAAACCACAAGAGCTACATATTTGCTCCGGCCCGTAACTAGGCTAAATTAGCTTAGTATGCCCTAATTATAACTATGGGTTAGATAGCTAATACAGATATTTAGCCTCCTATAAGCTTAATTATACTAGCCTCCTATATTAGAAAATATATTAGTAAGCCCGAAATATCCTCTATATCTTATAAGGAGCTCTAAGATAAGATTCTACCTTATATAAACGAGAATATGCCCCTATTATCTTTCGCCTAGAGGATACTTAATAAGCTTACAGAGGAGCGTGACTAGTTAGCTTAGGAGGTTTCCTATATCTTACTCCAGATTCCGGTCCAAGACTATACCCGTATTACTATAAATCTTGACTATTGCCTAGAAGAGACTTACGATGACCTAATTATTCTAGACGATAGTAATATTATAGCCTAGCGTTCTATATTACAGAGATATTAGGAGCGACTTATAGATACTAGATTTAGGAATTTAGCCCTATTTACTACTACTCTTCTAGACTTCCTATAGTTCTAGGACTAGAAAGTATAGTAGCTTTAACCTAAGGCTAAAGTAAGGGTTATTAACTACTATCTACGGTATCCGGATAATCTAGACTCTCTATAGTTCCTTAACTATTATTAGGTGAAGCTTATACTCCACTATCCTTTTATAGATTATAATAATCTACTTTATATTAAGAATTAAACTTATAGTATATATATAGAAGCTTTCTAGGCCTATAAAGTACTCTATTCATATCCCCTAGACTTTTATATAGACCTAAAACCAGATTTAGCTAAATTATTAGACTTAGACGATAACTCTAATATAGATAGTGAGGGTAATAGTGAGGACAATAAAGCCCGAAATAGACCTCTAGATACTATAGAGCTCCTCTCACGTCGAAGACCGGGCCGGGATTAAGATCTTATTTAGTTTATAGATAGCTTAGTGACCCAGGAACTCGACCATAACTATAACTAGACTTAATATATTAGTAGGTATAACGTTCTCCCTTAGGTTTAGGATTAAGTTAAGGCCGAAAACCCTATTATATAAGCGGTTATAGTTAGCTCTTCGCCAGATTCATTAAATATAGGCCAGAAAAAAATCTACTATATACTAGTTAACTAGTATATCCAGGAGCTATCCCTAACCTCTCCTTAGCCTCCCTAGTAACTAATACAGGTCGACGGCGAAGGGGGGACTAGAAAGACTCATACGATTCTAATAACGTCTATAAAGGTTCAAGAACTCGCTCTAGAGGCTAGAAAGAGGGATCTAATATTCCAGGCCGCCCCTATAGGGATTACTACTTTTAATATTATTAGGAGGACTTTATACTCTCTCCTTAGGCTACTAGTTAAGGGCTATAAGTCTAATTTATTACCTAGAATATTATAAGCCTTATAGCTCGCTTTCCGGGATTATTAATTCCTGATTATTAATAAGAAGTTAATACTAGATCTCAAGACCCTTTCGAGTATCGATAACTATTTATAGGCTATTATTCCCTCTAAATCCGACTTACCTTTTAGGGGTATAAATGTCTAGTTATATAGTGACTTTTACTAACTCTTACCTATTAGTAGGAAACCCTTATACTCCTAGTCTTATAAGACTATTAAGACTATTAAGGGCTACTACCTCTACCTTATATTTAACCATACGATTCGACTAGATAAGGTTATACGGCAATAAGGTTAAGATAAGGTTTCTATAAGGTTCCGGGCTATACTTAGCTAGCTTCGACTAAGTAAGCTTAAGTAAGAGAGCTAGGAACTCCTCTATACTCGAGTAGGGAATAAGCTTTCACCTAATAAGATTACTTCTTTTACTATAGCTTTACGGCTCTATTTTATAAATAAGGAAGTCTAGGAGTAGAACTCTTAGCGCCTATTAGCTATAGACTAGCCTATAAAGAAGATTATAGCCTTATATCGTGGCTATAAAGCTAATAGGGTAACTAAAGAAGAGGCTAATAACTTATATACTAAACTTTACGTGTATCTAGGGGCAAGGATTATACTTATAACTAACCTTTAGACTAAGGTAGGCTTAGTTAATAGTACTATAGGTTCTATTCACGATATTACCTAGGATACCGGAAAGGACCCTATAGCTAGTTTACTATTCGTAATTATAGTTAAATTCGATGAGTATAAGGGCCTAGACTTTCTAGGCTATGAACTAGGTATAGTTCTAGTCTTTCTAGTTATATAGAGCTTTAAGTATAAAGGTAGTACTTATAGTTATATATAGTTTCCTTTATAGTTAGGCTATATAATTACAGTTCATAAAAGCTAGGGACTTACTATAAACCGTGCTATCTTAAACCTAGTAACTCGAGAGTACTATTTAGGTCTTTCTTATATAGGTTACTCGAGAGTTAAGACTCTAGGTAGCCTACTTTTTGAGGTTCCTTTTTACTTTAATTACTTTATACCTAAGAATTTAGCTAATTTAATAGATAGGTAGATAGATTATAACCTAAGAGGCTTATAGCTTATTTAAATAGAGCTAGAACCTTAAATAGTCTATTTTATAGGTCTATAAGTAGATCTTAATTATATAAGTCTATTAATCGCGAGTAAATTCCTATTTAGTGAATCGTAAAATTCACCTTTCTCGGCTCACTAAACCTTTAATCTATAAATATTAAACCTTTAACCTTTAACCTTATAACCTTATAATAACCTACACAACACTACTAAAATGTCCTATTTTGACTCAGAAAGCGTTAAGGAAGTCCTTGAGTAGGGGATTAGTAAGGGTCTAGAGCCTAAAGCCCCTAGAGAGGTCCCTAAGAAGCCTAAAATTAATCCTAGTATAGATAGATCTAATTTAGATCCAGATAAAGATATTCCTATTATCCTAAAGGGTAAGTCTTATATCTTTATAGCCCTATTTTAGCCTGTTCTGACTATAGGAGGCTCTAATATATAGTCCGAAAACCTTGAATCTAGCTCAGATATCGCTCTAGATATCCCTCCTATTAAAGCTAGTAAGTCTTATATCTTTATAGCCCTATTTTAGCCTATTCTGACTATAGGAGGCCCCGAAATATAGTCCGAAAACCTTGAATCTAGCTCAGATATCGCTCTAGATATCCCTCCTATTAAAGCTAGTAAGTCTTATATCTTTATAGCCCTATTTTAGCCTATTCTGACTATAGGAGGCCCCGAAATATAGTCCGAAAACCTTGAATCTAGCTCAGATATCGTACTAGATATCTCTCCTATTAAAGTTAGTAAGTAATCTAGCCTTATAGCCCCGTTTCTGCCTATTCTAACTATAGGAGACCCTATTCCTAAGCTACTAGAGAAGCCTATATCTATAATAGATGATCTAGCTTTAATAGTTCCGGCCCGTAAAGCTCTGCTTTATGAAGGCAAAACACTAAACCTTAAGCGTTCTTCTAATATTAAGGCTCTTATTAGTTAGATTATTAGTACTATAGCTAATCCGGAATATACTCATTATACTAATAGTAGTAGAATATGGGTTAAGTGTGTTATTACTAATTAGTTCTTTGGGGGATCCTATTATAACTACCACTATAATAATATAGGTACCCGGTATTCCTTGAGTAAGTTTCTAGACTATATTTGGGGCTTTAATACCTGGAATTAACTTTACGGGCCTATAGGACTATAACCTATAGTAGATTTAGTCTCTAGAGTAATCGCTACTACTACTACTACTAATCCTTTTACCCTAGGTCCTTTATTAGCTCCACCTACTAATAAGGGTAAGGGTAAGGGTAAAGAGATAGACCTTATAGGCCCGAAACCTAGCCTTAGAAAGGGTCTAAAGCGAATTATACCCGAAAATATTAGCCTAATACCTTAAAGCAAGAAGCCGAGAACTCTTACCCCACCGCCTATAAAGAAGCTAATACCTATAAAGAAGCTAGCACCAAAAAAGCCAAATCCTATAAGTAATTAACTAGAAGTTCCTATTAGCCAAAGCTCTTAATCTCTAGTAATTAGTAAGTTTCTAGCCCTTTTTTCTACCTATAATAGCTATAACTAATATCTATAGCCTATAGGTATAAATATAGGTCTACGTTATCTAATCCAGCGTATATCTAAAGGATTTAGGCGCCTAAGAGAGTATGTCTTAGTAATTACGGAGTATGGTATTCTTATTACTAATCTACTTAAGGAGATAGTAGTTACTCTTAATACTAATTATGAGTGAAAAATGGTTTTATAGGCGTTCTGGGGCTCCTTTTATATAATAGGGCGTTTTACAGATCTATATTTAGTAGTTTTTATAGACGTTTCTATACGGGTAGTTAGGTTATAGGTCTTTGGTTAGTGGTTTTTACAGGTGCTTTTTGGCTATACTTATACAGAATAGCCTTTTACAGCTCCGAAATAAAATCAATGCCTCGGAATTAGGTCTAAATCAGGCTTTTACTCTTTGCATTTGCCCCCGCTAATGCGGCCCCTGGTGTTGTAGTCCAAATACTTACGAATGGATTCAGTTAGCCCATCTCACACCTTTCAGCAGTCTTGTGAGCCAAGGCCACGTGATCTGCTTTCCTGCGACAAAAGGGGTCAATCTCAGTTTCTAACCGCATCCTTCAATCTCAAGGAAGACGAATAGTATACGCCCAAAGTACATTAATAGTAACAGACGATTTGATTCACATCATCAGAAATTCAGAATCCATGTGCAAAAAAAAAAAAAAAGCCCCAGCCCAATATCACCAAGGCTACGACCACGCTCACTTTAATTAACACATATTAATACAAACTCCAACAGACCATCGCCTCGCCACCCTACCATTTACTATTCCCACTACATTTGACTGTCACAAAAGAAATCATAAAAAAAGAGAAACCCTCGCGTGAGTTACAACGCACTGATGCAGATACATCTCAAATCTGAATGAAAACAGAAGGAAACTCATTAGTCATAGCCAACCAACCCAGACTGAGGCGCATTATCAGGGTTCAAGTTGGTACCCGCGAATTCAAGCTGCGTGTTCCAATCATTCGCGGTTTGAGCGACCCTGCCACCGAGCGCCACTAGAGCAGCAGTGCAAGCAGTTTTAGCCGCATCATTCGCCTTGCAGACATTCGTCAACTGATCGCAGATCCTCTTTGCAATTATAGTTGGGTTGAGAGCTTCCCCCTGACTTTTGTTGACCAATGGGTCTTGAGCCTGGAAGGGGAACTCCGCTGCCTTGCGGCCGTCGAACCGGGCTCGAACTTCATGGTTGGAATGCAGAGACCGAAGTCGAGACCTGCGATGGAGGAGGCAACCAAGCCGGTGAAGGTTCCAGTGACGGAACCAGAGACTGCGTCAGTTCCGACGGCGGCGTCTGTTGCTTGTGCGGCTTTGGTGACGGTCACGAGTGGTTGGGAAGAGATCGAAAGGTAAGCAAGGTAAGGTGAAGCAAAATTCACTATGTGACGTAAAAAATTTCACTTTGAAGGCACGTGAAACCTTATTTTAGCTATAGCCTTACTCTTCTTCGTCGCTTCACCTTAGCTAAAACCCTTCCTTCAACTATTCCACTTCAACCCCTCTATCAACCCCTTTCACGGTACGTCCTCTTTTATATTTTAATTATTCTACTGATCAAGAGATAGTGACTGCGATCCGTGTCTACAATCAATTCCAGTCAAATATTCAACTATGGCGCGAACCAAGCAATACATGAATGGCAAGCGCGTCGTTGTTGCTAATTCTCGGAAGACTCGTGCGGTCAAGGCTCCAAGAAAGCTGCTCGGTGGAAAAGGCAAAGCTACTGCACAAATGAAGAAAGAAAATAGGAAGAGACCTGGCAGTAAGTTGATTAGTAGAAAGATTAATATATTTGCTGACTGGATTTATAGCCAAGGCCCTTCAAGAAACCAGAAGGTATCGGGGAACCTTTGATATGTCGATTCCAAAGGCACCATTCCAACAATTAGTAAGGGAGATTATGTCTGAGCTAGGTGGACGTGGCATGCGTATCCAAAGCTCGGCTTTGCTTGCTTTGCAAGAGTCTGCGGAGGCGCTTCTTGTCGCGGAGTTTGATTGTAAGCCATTTATCAGTTCTACTAAGTTTTATACTAATCTAATTTTAGTGATGAACCCTGCAGCCATTCATGCAAAGCGGGTCACTACTCAAGTAAATGATATGAAGCTAGTCCAACGAATGAGACTAGGAATGATGGGCATTTCCAAGATTGGCGAACGCCCCGTAGCAGCACCATAGGGTAGTTGATTTACTTGGGTTGCTAGCAAAGTAACCAGGTTACCAGGCGTCAGGGAATTGACCCTTGTACTCTAAGGCAAAGCAGTTAGCCAGCAAATGGATCAATAAAGCAATTACTCAAATGATTACTTTTTCACCTACTGCTGGAGAATGTCGAAGAGCTTTTCGCAGAAGTCTGTAGCAATTTGAACCTGAGTGATTCTTGATGCAGGGACATAGCCAGGTCTGGTATTGTTTGCCTCCACAAATGTCACACCCGAGGGTGTTGTTTTGCCCAACCAGCCAGCAGGGGCGATGTGTCCATCCAGAAAGGAATTCGTGATAGCACCCCGACGATGTTGAATAATCACGAACAAGATATGTTGATTGGCTCATAGAAGTTGTTGACTTGGGCACGAAGGCGCACTGGTCAAATACCATCTTCGGCCGTGAAATTGGAGAAGCCATTGGCGACCAAGACCTCAGCGACAGAGAGACCGACTGCGTTCAATGGGGCAGTCTTTGAGGAAGCGGAGAGGGCATTGGCGATGTCTGAGCCGAGGACTCCCGGATCAATTAGAGGAGTGATACCGCGAAGAGCCTCAGAGGTTGGGAGGGTTGGATCGCTGCAGATGGATGGGATGTCGACATTGAAGTTGTTGAAGTTCTGCTCTGCGGCCACGAGACCGATTGCGGCCTCTAGCGCGCCGTCGCCAAGTTCAGAAAGGATCAAGTCGGCTTGTGTGAGCTGGTAGAGAGACAGCTTTGTTGATTCCTGCGGGAGAGTGGTGGCTTACCTTGGCGCATGGATTGGCGGCACCGAGAAGTGTTGAGATGGACTGGCCAGCGAGGGTTTGCGCTTGACCGGAGGAACCACCTGGGGCAGAGGAGATAGCTGAGATGGGAATTTGCTCTTGGCCAAAGCTGTATACGTTAGTCACCGCCCATCGACGACAGGACAGTGCACTTACCGAGCTTCAGCGATAGCCACCCGGACAGAGAGAAGAATGGTTCGGCTATACATGAACAGGACCGATGTTCGAAAATGCGAAGCAATTAGAAAGGATATTGAAAGTGAAAGTTGGCAAAATGTTGGGCCGGCCTGAAGGGTATGAACGTCTGTAAGGAATGTAAAGAACGTATAGATCACAGAACTAAAAGCGAATGTATTTTGGGGAGAGCGAGGAAGTCATACGGCGATGAGAACAAGACTCGCGGGAGGAAACGACCCAAAGTTATATACAACTGTATCAAGCGCTCATGCCTTCCATTTTGGCAGATGTCACAGCATAGGGTTGCACTCCTGCGATTCTTGCCGCCTGGCTAATACAGATCAGACCAACCAACCAACCATGTGTTGGTATGAACACTTTCTGCACCGCTATGAAGCGTTCATTATTAGCAATGGCATGACATGCAACACGCAAAGCGCCTGATGCAGTGGCCGAGCTTTTGGGGCGGAGAAGATTAAGCGTGTCGTCCCGTGGAATAAGGCGAATTTGATTAAACCCCAACGATTTGCAGGGGGTTTCGGGTGATACCTCGAAGATCACAACACGGAGGATGGGCGTATTGAAGGAAAGGGCATCAGATTAGACGCAGATTGGATATCGGACGGCAGCGGGGTATCAGATTAGAAACCGGCAGTGATAGGGAGGCTGGTGACGGTGTCGACGAGATAGCCGGCAAAAATGACAATCGTGTTGGCTGCACTTGCGCCAAAAAGGATCAGGTCTCGTGATCGGAACGAATCCAATTCTCGTGGACAAGACGTGCTCAATCACGATCTGTTTCCTTCGCATGAGCCAGGGTGGATAGCAAGACGTATCCAAGAAGGGACAAATCCAGATGCGGGGGAAAAGGTACCACACGTGCAAAACATCCGAACGAGGATGCTAAGTAGATGATGAGATCGAGAATGGGAAGTCCCCTCATCAGGCAACCGTCGCAGGAGCAGGACAATAATATGGTAAGAGAACAAAATGACATTTCCGTAACTGCACAGAGTGATGGTGAAGATGTGAGCAACTCGCTGCCTCTCTCTGATGCTGAACCTCTGGAGCAAAATAGAGAGAAGTGGATCTCCGAGCACATGCAGGCGTGCCTGGGCTCAGGTGCCCTCTCCCTTTTCCACTTGGAAATCAGATTAAGGATCCGAGCCTGAACCACACCATGGAGACTGGTTGGCAGGTTGTTTCTGTTTCGATGTTAGGAACTGGTGGAAGGTTGTGTTGATGATGAAGACGACTGGTGGCGAGAAGGCTGAGGGGTGACAGAAAGTGGCGCCTGCCGCGATTTCTACGCGACTTCCAAAATAATTCCTTGACAACAGACCTCTCCAAACACATCACCATCGCCAACTCTTCCATTGTCCCATTCAACTTGCCATTACACATGAGGCAATGGAAATGATCGCCCCAAGGCGGCATACACTCCGGTAACCTTAAGCTTTGCATTCCTTCTCGATGTCAGCCTCATCCTCCGCAGCCTCGAGTCTGCTCTCGAGACCCAGGGCAGCAGTCGTCATCCTCGCAACGGTTGCCGCTGCATGTGCTGGCTATTACTTCTTCGAAGTAGACTACGGCGATGCCGACGATGCCGAAGTTCAACAAGGCGCCGGCCTTCATCGAAGCAATGCCGTCTACCGCCGCCGAAGACGGAACACGGGCGCGAACCCAGACGACGGCTCCTCTTCTACATTCGTAGACGACCAAGTTGAGAACGATGGAGAAGGACACATCGTTGCAAGGACACTGACGGATGGCGAGACGGTGGTGGATGACCAGGGATTCCAGGAGGAATACGGATGGGGGAACCTCCCGCAGTCATACCAGCGCAATGGCCAAAACGTCGTCCAGCTATTATTTCGAGTCTCGGAAGATGCTACGAGACGGAATGCATATGTTCATAGGGGATGTGCGTGCAATAGCTGTGGAGTGGTTCCCATCAGGGGCGTGAGATATCGATGTGCGAACTGCGCAGACTACGACCTGTGTGAAACCTGCGAATCACAAGGTCTACATATTAAGACACATATCTTTTACAAGATCAAAGTACCAGCACCGTCGTTTGGACCAAGACATATCCAGCCCGTGTGGTATTCGGGGGATCCGGATAACGTGGTGAGGGTTCTGCCCAAGGAGATTACCACAAAGCTCTCACGAGAGACTGGATTCGAGAGGCCGGAGCTGGACGCATACTGGGAGCAATGGACGTTTATGGCGAATACAGATTGGAGAGATGACCCGGATGATATCAATTTGGCGATGGACCGGAAGACGTTCGAGCGTTGTTTGGTCCCGTCAGGAGGATACAGACACGCGGCTCCCAGCCTGATATTCGACAGAATGTTTGCATTCTACGATACGAACAAGGACGATCTCATTGGCTTCCCAGAATTCCTTCATGCAATTGCGTATCGAAAGAAGAAAGACAAATGGAACAGGATATTCGAGGGTTATGATATTGATGGGGATGGCTACGTTGACAGGAAGGATTTCCTCCGGATGTTCCGCTCCTACTATGTTCTCTATCGACAGATGCATAGAGACATGTTGGAAGGAATAGAAGAGCAGCAGATGAGCAGTACGGATGTGCACAAACTCGTCAACAGCCGGCAGCCTCTCAGTAGTGCCTTTGGACAGGACGGAAGATACCCCGGTGCCCCAGAACATCGCATTCGAGAAGGGAAACTTGCTGCAGCCAGTGGCGAAGTGGAAATTGTTGATGGAAAAGGAGTAATGAATGAAAGTAGTAATGACACGGGAAATCGGGAAGATATTTTCAGGAGAGATGCTCCTCGGATGAGTAGGAGCCACTGGAACAGAGATAGGCATCGGAATAGCACCGGTTACTGGGACGCGATGCTAAACCCTCCGGAGACTGTGGAGCAGATGCCGGAGGTTCTCAGGAATCTTCAGAGGGTCAGAAGTATCGTTTCTGACCGGCTACCGAATGATCGCCGTGACTCAAATGCCCATCCAGCGCTCAGGGCCGCACGGAATATGGATGATAGTGACGAAACATCGAGCGAGGAGTCTGATGGAGAATCTCAATCAGGGCCAGAATCTGATCATACCTGGCCCCCAAACTTTGTCACAATCAGAGATGAAGATGCTGAAGCAATCGAGGGCCCTGGCGCTTGCGTGGAAGATGTCAGAAAATCGAATCGACGAGCAGTGACCTCTGTTGCTGTTTACAGAGAACGTGCACAACGAGAAGTCTATGACCGATGGCAAAGACGACATTTTTACACGGATGAAGAAGATGGTGCAGTGCCTCCGGCTGACTGGAAAGAAGACGATGATATTTTAGCCCATACTGGTATTGCCGGTGAAAGCTCAAAGTCATCGCGACCGACTATTCATTCAAGGTCGTCATCAAAAGTTCGATTCGCAGAGGACATGGACGATTTCGATACTCGGTCAAATCCTTCTACTTCTTCGAGAAGCGTTCCTGAGCGATGGGGCGGCATGGAAATCCCAGATGCTGAGAAAGATGCTGGAAAGGAGATCCTGTACCAAGTCACGCAGCAAGCTTTCAACGAGCTGCTAGATCTACTTTTCCAGGAGAAGGAAGATCTAGCAGTGGAAGCAGCGGCATTCAAGACGGATCGTGAAAAGTATAACCATTTACTCGCAGAGCCTGCTTTCGTGCAATGGGCATTGAAAAAGCAACTTGAAGAGACGAAGACGACAGAAACGGTCTCTCCTCCTGCAGATGCTTTCACTGCGCCTGTATGGACCAGTTTTCCCGAAGTTGAAGTTGAGCAAGTTCGAGAACGGCCGTTAGAGGAGCTCCTCGCTGCTTCAGGATACGAGGTTGCCACTGATGCAAATATTTCCGAGCTCGAGGCTGCACCAAGACCACCCCGGCATGCACGAGAAGAACCTCGAGTTCCTATTAGCGAGGGATCCGGAAGTCAGGAAGTCCCCAGATCTGCACCCCATGTCCAATCCCCAACATCACCGACCGAAGCACTCTCTATCATCGCTCATTACGACGACGATCGCGATCCAACATCCCCACAATCTACTCCTCCCCAGGCTACACCCCCAACCTCAAGTCCAGACTCACCAATCCCTCCCTGCCGCGACCCGACACTCCCTCAATTCCGCCCAAACTCTGCCCCCGAATCACTCGAGTGGACTCGACCCGTTGGATTCCTGCCCCTCACCCGCGAGGAACGAGAAGCTCGGAACCTCACCTTCTCCGACCCTGAGACTTCAGAGCGGGGCTCACCTCCATCTTCACCTACAACTGCGCCTAAACTAACGCCTACAATGACGGCAAGAATACACGCAGGAGGCTTGCAAGAGGATAAACCACCGACTAAAGAGAAGTTGTATAGGCTTTGGGAGTTGGAGGCTGCTTCGAAGCAGGCGGAGGCAATGGGCGGCTGGGGAAGACTGGATCTCAAGGAGTTTGAGAAGAAGGTTAAGCAGCTAGTCAGTGAGGGGAAGGGAAACCAGATGGATTATTTGGGGAGCTGGATTGAGTTCTGTATTCCGTAAAGGGGGGGTAACATAGCATAGAGGGAATTGCATTAATGAGAATGATTGTACATTTAGACTTGATCGTTTCTCTGGATTCGTTTGAGGAAGGGTCTGCACAACCCGCGGACTAAGAAGGGGGCGGGCTACAAGTGTTGGCCCCACTCCCGGAGTGGAAAGATGCAAGTAGCAGTTTGGTTCTGGATTGCTTCGATTCTGAGTCACCAACTCTAATTCTACTTCTCTCTATGTCATATTTCCCTCCTTGCATCATCATATTCCCCATCATTTAAGTTATTCAATATGGCAATTTTTGAAGATGCATCTCTCGCCGCTCCTTCGATAGAGCAAAGCAATCTTACTAGCAGCCAAAGAGCTCAGGGTTGGCAAACCATCGCTAGCAAGCAACTCCAGGACATCACTCTAATCCTGGAGGTTCTTTCCTCGATTTCTCTTTCAGACAGGGCCATGTTATGCCTATAATTCGGCCTCTCGACTCTGCAGCAAAGTCCCAGATTTTCAGGCGTAGTTCTGGTGGAAGGTCTGCAAACGTAGTAACTTTCGTTGTCTAAGAGCTGGAGCTGTTCAATTAAAGCTGTGGCGGTGTGTTGAGGTCATCGTTGGAGCGGGCGAGTTAAGGTGGTCCCCATGTACCTCGAGCCCACCTCTACCCACCTGCTTTGCCCTCTACTATCAGTCAGCTGTTAGACACGAACCGAAGCCCTCGGTTCCCTGCAAGATTTCAATTCCACCACGGAAAACGAAAATCGTCCAGGGAACCAGCGACCAACGATTTATGCAGATTTGAGAAGAGACGTGCTCTGGTTGCGATCGGATAAAGCTACGGGGTTGTTCGGGGGGCGGTAGTGGCTGGATAAGTTGTTGGAAGGTAGGGTTCAGGAGGTTAGGAGGCTAGCGGTGGGTTACGTGTGGTATATGGGGAGTGAGCGGCGCTCTACCTCCATTTCTACGAGTTTGATGGGGGGCTGGTTTAATGTTGGGGGGGGGGGAGAAGATGAAGCTAACGAGATCATTAGGTGGCAACTCGTTAAAATAGTGTGCTAGTATTGGATTGAAAGATCGTTCACTGTGGATTACACCGAGAATTAGGTTCGTGGAAGTGAGAAGAGTTGATGTTGGCAATTAGGGGGCGAGTTTGGAGGACAGGGGTATGGAAGCGAGCAAAGTGGAGTACAGTAAAGTGGAGCAAGAGGCAAACTACTGCAAGATCAACTTTTTAGTCCCAATTTGGCAATTCTAAGAGATGGATGCTCTCTTATTGCAACTCTGTTTCTGGGCTCTCACTCTTCACTCTGTACAACCCCTCCTGAACCCATTACGAGCAGTCAATGTTCCACTCTAAAGCAACAATCCCAATGTAGTCTTACTTGGCTTTTGAAGCATGCCGGGAGGACAGGTGACAGCGAGCCCGACGGTCCTGGAAGAAAATTCCTCGCCTGAGGCAGTCGACGAGCCGCTGAAGGCGAAAGCTAGACATAGCCGGTCACGGGGTGCGTGTGCCAGATGCAAAAAGAGACGTCAGAAATGTGACTAGCAGAGACTCGCCTGTGGCCGCTGTCAAGAGAGCGGGATTGAATATTGCACGTATACGATTGATTTACGATGGGGAGGGAGAGCTTTCAAGTCCTACACAGGGAATACAGATATCAAGAAATACGGTATGGACTAGACAAGTAGAATAACTTGGGCTAAATGATATTTAGAAACCGAGCCAGGGATATTTGTCTACGTTTCTTCCTCAAAGCAGATGTCTCCCATTATGTGGCATCCACCACCGCCAACGTCTGAAAGCCTCAGCAGATCTCTCTTCCCTCTCGACTCTACCGATCCGACGGGGCAGCTTCTCCTGCACCATTTGCCCAGTCAGCATCCAGAATAACCTCATGTTACCCAGGCATTCAAACCTCATTCAACTCACTCCTCCTCCCAATGGCCATTTCCTACCCCCCTCTGCTCTCCGCACTCATGGCACTCTCCGCAATCCACAGGAACTCAGTCTACACGCTCCCTGCCGCTACACTCCAGCAACCGAATGAGATTGACTGCCTAAAGGCCTCATCCGTTACGCAACTCCGCTCACACCTGCTGGTCCCCGCTCAACAACAATCCCAAGTGCGAGACGCCGTGCTAGCAACAGCCAGCCCTCATGCTCTGCATGTGCGAGATCCATTCCGGCGCCGACCTCCCGCGCTCCTGGCGTCTGCACCTCGAAGGCGCAACAGTCATCCTCTCCTCCCTCTCACCCATGCTCGCCTCCACCCCCTCCCACCCAACCAGCCAAACGGGCCTGTTGCAGCGATGGTACACGTCCATCTCAGCGCTTGCCGCCATCTCGCCGCAAGGCCTGCGAGCTGGGGATCTCCATCCCGCTACATCACCAACACCATCACCAGATCCACCTCTCTCCGCTTCTGATGAGAAGAAAGAAGTCGCTCTTTTCCTAGACGACTATTTCGGTTTCTCAACCGATCTCGTCGACATGTTCAAGGAGATCGGCGCCGCGGCGTGGGAACGACGGATCCTCTCTTCAAATTCTCCTTTGGCGCTGGATTCAGAGTCAGAGGCAATGCGCGTCCATGTTAATCTTTCGGAGGAGGACCTTACCACCGAGGTCTGCAACCTGGAACTACGCGTCTTGGACATGATGGCGCGGGACCCCCCGCCGTTCTACCCTGGTGTACAGGAGAAGTTGGATGAGGAAGTGAGAATGGAGTTCTATCTCTGCAACGAGGCGTACCAGTGTGCTGCACTTCTGCATATTTACAGAAGTGTGATGCTGCTTGAGAGGGCGGATATGAGGGTGCAAGGCTGTGTGGAGAGGATATCGGGGTGCGTGGATGGGATTAAGCCGGGCGAGGGGCTGAGTCCGTATATTGTGCTTACGATGCCGTTGTTTGCTGCTAGGAGGGGGGCACTGGGTGAGGAGAGGGAGAGGTTGAGGAATGTGTGGAGGAGTTTAGAGATTCTGGAGGAGGGTTGGGAGAGGGGGAGATGATGATGATGATGATGATAGTTATTTACGTCCAGCGGGGTGTCAGTGAAACTGGCTACCTCCTATGACCTCCCGTGGGGTATAGGGACGTGCTAAGCTATGGATTTAATGTATAAAAACTATCTAACCATAGAAAGTATTTCTAGTATAAGCGAACATGCTATAAGGCCTATAACTATATACCTCCCCGGCCGTTTAGGGTAGTAACTAGGTTATATATGAGAGGGAAACCCTTAGTTTTGCTTAGAGAGTGTAGGGTTCGTGGCCGAGAGGCCTAATTTAGAGCTAAAATAGAGAATATAGTGAGTTATAAGGGCTAGAAACCTGTCTAATAAAGGAAAGTAAAGAGGTATTAATTAGTAGGTAAAGTAATACCTAGAAAATAAAAAGTAGAATACCCTAGAGGCCTAAATATACTAAAGATTAAAAAGTCCTAAAAAGCTAAAGTTGTAGTAGGCGAAATCCCCCCGGGGAGGGCACTACGCTAACCCGGAGGGTGTCTATAAAGTAAGGGCCTAGCTTACTCTATAGATTATATACGTGCACGAGAGCGCTTATATAGCGGCCCCTAATATAGCTTAGTGGGGGCAGATTCTAGAGTAGAACTCCGTAATCGAGATAAGGGCTAAGAAGTCCTCTAGCCTATCGAGTATACTAGAGAGATAACTAAATACCTCTATATTAGTAGATAGTAGTATACTAAAGCGTGGCTGCTTAGGCTAGTATCCAAATGTCTTAGCTATTTTATAGTAGTGGATAATATATTCTAGGTCCTTAAGGTAGCTATAGGAGTAGGTAAGTATAGTGTTAGTATAGTTAAACCTTTAGTAGTACTAGGAAAAGTCCCTATACGAGGAGCGTATTACTAGGAAGCGTTATAGAATAGGGTATAAGAGCTCGAGTTCCGGTAATAGTTTTACCTTATAGTCGAGCCCCTATTTCCTATAGTATATAGAGAGTTTAGTGCTATATTACGCCTACTAGGCGCTCTATACCTCTCTTTAATACTATCTAAAGATTAAGCGGATTCCGCTTATAGTTAGTTTTAATATGAGACTAGAGTTATAGCTCTAGGAGGCGCTAATATTAGTAAGCTTATCTACTACTTCGTTCCCTTTAATCCCTATATACCTAGGGGCTTATTTAACTCTAAGGTTATAGGTTTATATTATACCTTAGTAGTTATAGAAAGCCTATTATAATAATTCAGAGGTATTACCTCGTAGGTACTATATAACTAAGGTATTATCTATATAGAGGGTAATACGCCTCTAGCTAACTTCCGGGGGGGTAGTTCTTAATTACGTAATAAAGACCTTTCTAGGTACTAATAATCTCTGTATTAAAGACGTAGGAGAGTATATTAATAGAGCTATAGCTTTTAGTGATCTAGTATCTATTCTAATAGATAACCTATCTATATCCCATGGATTTAGTGCCTCATTTATTCCTTTTAGACTTATCTAAGAATATTATAACGTCTTCTAATAAGAGAGCTACCTACTAGGTCTTAAAGTTTACTAAGGCTATTTCTTTATTAATTCCCTCTATAGGGTCTACTAGGTACCCGGGGGTAAAGTATAGTACTATTAGTCTCGGGCGAGGGATACTAGGGAGTAGAGCCCCTAGCCTTTAGACCTTTATCTTAGGGCGTTATCTAGTACTAGTACCCTATCCCCTAATAATTTAAGGGGGAGTAATTTATTAGACTAGGGGGTATCTATTATTAACTATTTAAAGTTATATTATAAAGCGTAGTTTTAACTCTTTAAGCACTATAATAGTAGAGGGGAGGCTAGCGTCCCTAAATAGTATAACTATCGGAGTAGTTCTCTATACTAGTAGAACCCCTCGGTATATAAGGGTTAGAGTCTTATTAACTATATTAATATATTATCTATTTCGGGTACTAACTATTAAGTTCTAATCTTAGTATTATATACGTAGTAATTTAGTATAGCCCATATACTATACTTTAATACTATAGAGTACTAAAGAGAGGATATAGGTAATAACCACTTTCCTGAGGTACGAGGCTAGTGGTCTGTCCTTAGTTCTAGTAAGGCTTCGGATATAGTATAAGACCTTATAGGCCTTTATAGCTCTTTCGGCGATATATTATTTAAATATAAGCTTCCGGTTAAACTATATACTAAGTTATTAGAGGGCTAGCTAATTACCTATTTTAGGGGTAGTAGTAATCGGGTTAATAGTGAAAGTGTTATTAACTATATATAGTAGTATATAGTCGCTTTATTTATTAGTTAGATGAATTATTTCTAGCTTCTCTAGTATAAAGAAGATCTTATTTATCTCTCTATAGGTAAGGATATTATAGACATTAATTACTAGGTAGTTAATATTAGTATCTAGCGAGTTTAATACGTAATATAGGTAGATATCGTTAGTATAGCTAAAGTATAGTTCAGGATCCTATATAATAAGCTCTACTAGGTAAAGTATATAGATAATTAGTAATAGTAGTAATCCCTGGGGGGTACTATAGTCTATAGTATAATAGCTAGTAGTCTCTTTTTCTAGTCTAACTCTAACCTTCTAGTCTAAGAGAAAACTCTAAATAAGCTAGAGTAGGGGTAATAGTTATCTTTATTTAGTTATATGAGCGAGGAGTCTTTTAATAAGTAGAGTATTAAAAGCCTTTTAAATATCTATAGTAATTATTATTACCTATTTCCTAGCTACTAAGGTAGCTTTAGTATTATATATAAAGGTAGCTATGAGGTCTATTACTAATCGCTTTAGGAGAGCGCCTCTATACTATAGAGAGAGAATACTATAGGTAAGGGTAGTCTAGGCTAAGTATCTAGTAATAATTCTTTCAAGGCCCTTAGAAATATACGAGAGTAATATAATAGGTCTCTAGGATTAGGTAGAGGACTTATCCTTCTTTCTAGCCTTTAGTATTATAGTAACTTCTACGAGTTTCTATAGCTTAGGGAAGTAGTTAAGGGCTAAGTAGTAGCTATAGAGGCCGTGAATAGCGTACTTAATTATATTCTAGTAGGATCTAAGTAGCTTAACTATAACTCGGTCTATCCTAGGGGAGGTATTTAATACTCTAATAATATATCATTCTACTTCCTTAAGAGAGATAGTCTATTCCTAGAGGAGATTCCTAGTTCTGTCTTAGTTATCTAGGGGGTCCTATTTAAGGTTATTATCTATATTAAAGTAGCTAAGGATTTCTGTATAAAGGGCCTCTACCTTCTATAGTATATCTTTAATCTAAATACTATTAATTTCTAATAGTAAGGCTTTAAGGCTAGAGTCTAGCTTATATTATCTAATAACCTTATAGAGGTCTTTATCGCTACTAATGCTATTAATTCGTTTTCTCTAGTATTCTCGCTTAGCCTTATAAACTATAGTTAGGAACTCCTATGTTTCTAAGGAGACTTCCCTTATATAGACCTTCCTTTATACTAAAAGGTATAATTAATATACTTCCTCGTACTTTAGTATTTACTAGGCTATAGGGTTACCCTCTCTATAATCTAGTTTACTAACTATTTAAATTACTATACTAAAGATATCTCCTAGTACTTTTATATAACTATTAAGTTACCTAGGGCTTATAATATTCTAGGGGTTAGAGAGGCTAGTGAGCTTATTACTAACTAGTCCTATAAACTTAGGGAGGTCGTCTTTAGGAACCTAATAGTTAAACTATTCTAAGGGGACTATTCCTTAGCTAGGGATAATAGTAACCTATATCTCGTAATCTAAGCTATATTATAGGTTGGCTTAGATTAATATATAGGCGAAAGGGATATTTGAGAAAGTAAGGTCTAAGATATACCTATATCTCTAAGTAGGTACCCCCGGGGCCCTAATAAAGTCTATACTACTAGTCGTGGCCTAGTATACTAGTTCCGCCCCTCGATAAGCTAGTTTAATTCTAGGTTTAAATATATTATACTATATATTAAAGTCGCCTCCTACTAAGTAGTTAAGGGGTACTATAAGGTATATAATATAGTTAATAATATTAGGGGTATTTAGTTACTAATAGGTATTAAGAATAGTATATCTATTAATATTAATCTAGAGGAGGTCCTAGTTATAGATTAGGCGGTATTATTATACTTTAAGTCTAGGTCTCCTCTATATATAAGTTATAACCCAAGGTCTCTTAGCTTCTCGTTTAATAGGGTCTTCGCTTTCCTAGGAATTAACTAGAGTATAATAGTCGAAGCCTAGGTAGTTTTAGGTTTTTATACTAGGGTAAGTCTATAGCTCTTAGATATAGACTATATCTATATTTTCGATAAAGGTAGTTTCTAGTATTATAATATAGTAGGGTCTCCTCTTACTAGTATTTACCTAGTAGACTTATAGGTCTCTATTCCTGGGCTATTATATGCGGTGTGAGCTATAGGGCTATTATTAGCTTCCTAATATTTAGAGTCTAAGTTATCGATTTCTATGCCACTACTACTAAAGCTCTTAGTAGCTAGGTTAGCGATATTAAGGTTCTTAGCTAAAGTAGTAGCTTATTAAGGGTAGCCGCTAGAGGCTAGGTCAGATGAGGGGGGTAGGGAGGATATTATAGAGTCTAGCTAAGAGGATCCTTCCTTATAGTTAGTGACTACTATGCCTTTCTATTTCCTTATCTTCGTAATATTAGTATTAGTTAGGCCCTAGGCCTATAGCTAAAGTTACGAGTTAATCTATACTTATTCTTACTCTAGAGTAAGTACTAGTATATTAAGCTCTTAGTATTCTTGGTTACCTACGCGATAAAGGTAGTCTAGTTCCTTCTTTATTAGTTTAATGAGTTTACTATTCTTTTAGTAGGGGGCTACTAGGTAATATTCGTGTCTAGCTAGGAATAGCCTATAATAGTTGGTATATCGTGCTTTCTCCTTATAGTTTACCCTAGAAGGGCTTATGTGTTAGTCGGTTCTAGTACTATAATTATTATAGCGCGAGTATCTAGTATACTTTAAAGGGTTATAGTAGCCTTAATAACCTAGGTTGTGACGTGTAATAGTAGTCTTTTTATTAATTACCTTTAAGAGCTCGCTAGTGTTAAAGAGCCTAAATGAATGAATAGGTATTAGGAAGGAAATAATCTAGGTTATATAGCTAGTTTCCAGGTTCGGGCTATAGTAGGAGGGTTAATAGCTAACTGGCTGCTTAGTAGTCTACGCTACTACCTCTTCTTTAATAATCTCGGCTATACTAATAATTATGGCGGCCCCTAGTCTAGAGATAGTCTAGAAGCTAGAGGGGACTCCCGGGATAGTGTAGTTGTGCTAGATCTCGGGTTACTTAACTATTTTAGCTTAGAAGGTCCGGGTAATAATTTCAATATTCTCCTAGGTACTAAGGAGGTCCCTAGTAGAGAGATTAGAAGGCGTAATAGCTTATCCGGTGTAGGTTAGTGAGACTAGTAGTACTAATACGAGAGTAATACCTAGGATCTTGGCTATTAGTTCTTAATAGAGTAGAAAGGGTTCTTATCGATTTAGTAGAGCTTTGGGCTCGTCTAAGACTAGAAGATAGTGGTCTTCTTTCTTCTTCCCCTTCCTCCTTGAGGTAGAGCGGGAGGAGGCGAGGGAGGCGCCTCTGGAGATTAATGTGGGTCGACTTCCGGAAGAGGAAGTAGTAGCTAACTTAGTAGACTAAGGTTTAGCCCCTGATTTTTTCGGGGTCTTTGCGATATCTGCCCAGGAAATGGACTTAGAGGTACTCGTGGGTACGCTAGAATTTAGCGGGCTCTTAATACGAATAGGGATATAATTGTTTAATTTAGTGAAGAGGGAGTTCGTGAGGTAGCGGACGATCTTGTCGTATATGTCTTATGCGAACTTGCGCTTATTAGGCTTATTATGGGTAGATATAAACTAGTCTACTGTAGTTACGAAGTCGTATATCACGGTATATTAGATGCGGGCTTCGTATTCGAATGCTTTAAACTAGCCGGAAATAGCCTTGGAAGCGGTGTTATAGGTGCGCGTACTACTACCTAAGTCGAGACGGGGAGGAGGATTGACATTGAGCTCCTTCTATCTCTTAGAAGTGCGATTGAGATTCGTGGGCGATTGAGGATCTTGTGGGCGCGTGAAGTCCGCTGTTTGGGAGGCGGATTGCGAATCCGCCCTGATGGGAGTAGAAAGCGACATTACTACCTAAACCAACACTCGAGAGCACTGGAAAAGGTGGAATGAGGCTTTAAAATTCGAATGGGGATGTTTTTATATGCCCGCGGGGCGTGGAATAAAAGTTATCGAGCAAACAGTGAGTTTGAGAAAAATGTTGTAGGTGCGTGGGAGAGGGGGAGGGGTGGCCGGTGGGAAGGTATGTGGAAAATCACTTGCTTTGACGCTACCGTTTAGAGGATGATATGCTAAGCTGACAAATACAGATGCGGAGAATTGTGAGTTTATTCCATACTAGGAATTTCGCAGTGCGTGTTAGGTACGGTATCGTAGGGACTCAACTAAGGAGTCCTGGTCTCGGCTTTTCCAAGCGTCATTGGCTTTCGCCACTTGGGGCCAAACTTCTGGAGGATGACATAGGTTGGGATCACGCCGAAGGTGCAGATTATAGCTTGCACGGCAAAGGACCAGGTATATCCTATTTTCAGGCGTCAGTGACATGGTGTGTAGGAAAAGATTAGATGACTGAATGAACATACCCGACGACACAACCCAAGTATTTATGAACCACGGCTCCGCGAAGCAAGAAAGCTAGCAGAAAAGTCAGGCGAACTCCATTCACAAAATTAAGATTCGAGAACCTGAGACTTACGTTGATGATAACGGTATAGAAGGTGATGATATCCATGGTATGTTCGTAATAACTGTCAACGATATAACTCGACAGCGCTGTATTTCCAATCTGGATGCCCGCGCCATCTGTCCACCCGTCAGCCAAGTTACGGTGCATATATTCATCCTCTACTCGACTCCACTCACACAAGAAGAACGCAATCTGCCCGGTAATCCAATGCCACTCTTTATCAATACTCAGCCCCCAAATCAACAACCCCAAGCTCGACAACACGGCAGCGGGATAACCCAGCCATAACCGCATCTCAGGAGTCCTTTGACCATTGTTCCGCTTCGCGAGGAACATTACCAACCAATCGCTCAGTCGTCCAGAGAAGAAGACCTCGGCGATGACGGTCCCGAGGATGAGGCCGAGGAAGAAGAGCCCTTGGACTTGTAGTTTGTAGGTTGCGTATGCTGCGGGTTCCATCGTGAGGAGGGAGCAGATCCTGTGATGAGTTAGTTGAATTGAGTTATCGTCCGATTCGCGAAACGAGTGAGTAAGCGAGATGAATGGATGAATAGATAGATGAATAGAAATAACTCACCACCAGTACTGAAAGAAGACAAACGAGAAGGTGCTGATGACGACGGTTGGATAGGCGAATATCTTCGTCGCGCGGATGGTGGTGTCCCATGGCTTCGGATGGATCACGCCAGGGATCTTTCTAACACTCTGGTTTCCCCCCTGGTCAGCTAATCCCGGGATGTTGTGAGAGGTGACAGGAGGAAGGGAGGAAGATTTACCAAGTATCCGAGCTCCTTTGTTCTTTTGATTTTCAAGGTTTCAAGGGGCCGAGCTTCTTGGTTGTGGTTTCCTAGAGCTCCTTCCTCTGATGCCAGCACTAGCGCGCGGGGAAAGAGGGTCTCTGGAAGGAACAAGCATTCTGCTGCGAACAGCGCTGCGAACAGAATCGTGACGTGATATGCGATCCACTACCGATGCTGAAGTTAGAAAGGATGAAGCGTGGAAGGAAGGGGGAAGGGGTTGCCATGGACATTCTGTGCGGATAGGTGTACCTACGTATTGATCAATCGTGGCAATGAAAGCTCCGACTGGTTGGCGAATTGTCAGTTCCATTCTTTAATCCAGATCCGTCATAACAAGAAGATAGAGGGAATCTGAGGATTAGTTAGAAGCTCACTGAAACCACCAAACAGTGCACCCAGGTCAATGGCCATAACCCAAAGCCCAATCCTAAAGCCTCGCTCATGCTCGAAGGAAACATCGTTGATAATGCTCAACCCAACCGTCGCGGCAGGGCTCGCACCGAAACCCTGGAAGAAGCGCGCAACCATGTAGCCGTGAAGACTTATCCCATGGATCGAGGTGCAACCACTTGCCACGAACGCAATGCAAGTTCCGCCGATGATCACAATCCTTCTGCCGTAGATGTCTGCGAGGGCGGAGCAGAACAGCGGTCCCAGGGCCAGACCAAGGGACGGGATCGCAAAAGTCCAGTTCACTTGGGTGTAGGTGGCGTCGAATTGCTCTTGCAATAAGGCGAATGACGGGATTGGTGCGGTGGCCAGGTAGGTGAAGAGAAAGTAGAAGAAGCAGACTATTGAGATGCAAGTATATTTTTGTGACTGAGACCAGTTGAGAGGATCCAGTGGGTCGCTGGTGGGAGGAGGAATAAGAGCACTGCCGGTGGGATCGAGTCTGAGAGTTCCAATGTTTATGATCGATCCACTGGGATCAAGCGTCCGTACTAGAGCAAGAGGCTCGCCCTTTTCTGGATCGAGGTGGAGTTGTTTGGCTGCCTTCTCGGACATTGTGAAAGAGGGAACTCGGGGGTTCTTTGGGGGTTCTTCTTCTTAATAGATGAAATAAAAGACAGTCTGAGCTGCTGGTTCTGGACCAGAGGTCATTGCAACAAGATCTTGTATAAAATAGGGAGCTCACTTATCTTTCTCCAGAGTTGTTCTGGATCCATTTCATTTGGCGAGAAAACTTGCAGGGCAGCAGGGATGGAGATAAGGATTATTGGTCCTAGGGATGGGTTTTGAAGGCGGGCGCTTAGGGCTCCGATCGAATCGTCGAATTATTCGCATTCGACGTATAGAGTCGGTCCGATCCAAAAGCGACAAAACGGTCGCCCTTTTGTGTCCATAATAGCTTTTTAACTAAAACCCTGATTAATTAATACTAAGTAACGCAGTTATAGAGCAGAACCAGGAGAATAAAACCTATTAATCAGATTTTTAATATGACTTGTGATTGATTAGTAATCGAGGTTTAAAGTGCACGATCCTCCTCTTAATACTCGTATGCCAAGCTCTTCTTCTTCTTCTAACTTCACGTGATTAGGAAGGAAGCTCAGACTCGATAGGATACGCCTTCTTAAGAAACGCCTTAATTCGACTAATAATCTCGTTAGCTTCAGGGATATTTCTCTTTAGCTATTTAGTCTTACTTCGGGGATTAAGGCGTGATTTCTCCCTTTACACGTGATAAATATTCGACTGGATTCGACGAACTATAGTCGAATGTTTTATATACATAAGTTCGATTCGACGGTCGAATTCGAATAATTCAAAAGTTCGATTCGATTCGATTTAATCGGAGCCCTATGGGCGCTAAACTGCCTTTGGAATCTCTAAGAGATGGGCAAGGATGCTCTACCCGACGATTTTTCCTACCCACTCCTCGCCGCATCCTCCGACAGCGCTGAGAGTAGGTAGGACATGGATACTTCTCTTCCCCGCTTCAGCTGTACTTTCAAGATTTTATCGCGGGCAAAGGTAAGGTTGATTCGCGCCAGTCTCGAATAAGCATTTTCAAGAGATGCCATCCTGATACCGCTCAAGAGAGTTTTCTACATCGCGGGACGAGAATGGCCCAGGCATGTGTCCTCAAGCGAAATGGATGAATCGGCGAATCTCTCCTCTTCATTCCCTCCTTCGTGACTTTGCTCCAAATATTCTTAAACATGGCCCACCAGATCTCAACCAGAATCAGCCTGCGATGGCTCCCAGAGGCGCCTTCTGAACCAACAGACACTCTCGTCTTCAACGTCGGTGCCTACTTCCTCGACCTGCGCGTGTTGAAAGCCGATACCTCAATTGACTAGGGAATGGCAGGAGAGCGCCAAATCCTCTCGAGGGAGCCGCGTAAGCCACTCACTTCGAGCCGTGGACATAGCTCAAATCGAGCCATCTCTTTGGTCCGAACTACTAGCTAATCTCGACATATTGCAGTGCAATGCCGCTGGATCAAGATAATCGACTCGCTCGGTTCATCCGAGCCAGACGAAGGCACATTTACACCTCTCCCAAACGGCGACGATCTTGAGACTGGGAGCATGCCGTGCGCGGAAAGGGGCAACGCGGTCACCGAGTACGAAGAAGTGTGGAGGAAGCTTTGTCCTAGTCCTGGGCCGGAACACGGCTGGATATTGCAGAGTGTGGCGGGAAAGACGTTCCTTGGGAGGATAGGTGGTGGGTATTTGGCTTTGAGTGAAGAAGAGGGGCGTAGGTTTGGCGCGAGGAGCAAGGAATGGGATCCTAAAAATGGGTGGAAAGTGAAGTATGCAATTGGTGTTGTGGAAGGTGTGCCAAGCTTTGCAGGCACTGGGAGTGAGCTCTTGGATGGCGAGGCTTCCTGGAAGATCGGAGAGAGAGAGTGGTGGTCTTTGGCAAAGAATATGTCGTGCGTGCTTTTCAGGACGTTAAGTAGTCTTCCATTACTGGAGGCGCCTGCTCATCGACTATTCTGATGTAATGTCGGCGTCCGGATCTCAATCCAGAGTAATATTCCCCCAGCTCCACAATATTCTTTGAACCTCCCCGTGCGGATTTCTTGACTCCCAAGGAGATAATGCTCATCCCAGTTGTCCTAGCTCTTGACCGTACAGTACAAGAACGACAGCACACTTATCTATGGCGGGCTCCTCACCAGAAACGCTGCGGACCATGCGAAAGGCTTTTTTCACTGGGCAGTTCAATCTGCGCCCTCAGTCTGAGAGCGTCACTGTGAGGTTCGCAATGGCTCCCGCGTTTCCTGAACAGTGGGTCTTCCGACCAATCTGGTTGTAACAGCAATTGCAAGGGACAACAATGTAATATACCAATTAATAACTTGAAATGACTTGCACGGCGAGGAACAACAAAAGATCCTCGGGATTTGCAATCTATCACCTGAAATAGGACTTAGCAAGAGTTTCTAGTATGAGGATCCTATGACATACCTCTCGATCAAGCCCATGACTCTTCAATCTCCGTTCACATTGTCGATCAACATCGTCATCCAGATTCGGTTGCCTCGACAGGATTCTTGGCCGCGGCTCGTCAGACACAAGCCGGTCCAGTCGCTTGCTCGGAGGCTCAGGGCCCGAAACATATCCGTGACTTTCGCTCGATATTTAGGACGGACCTTGACGCTTGAGATCTCTGCCACTTTTCTAGGCGTGATAAAGCTTGAGGAAAGAGATGCCGTTGGGACTGGAACGGCTGCAGGTGGTGAGATCATTGGTCTAAGTAGGTCTCCAGATTGGATAATTCCCATTGCTTGACAGGCGGGCGAGTGAGGAATCAAGCCATAGACTTACAAAGGCACTGAGAATAAAGCGAGGCTGGACTCGCTTTCGAAGATGGAATGAACTTGCGCCTCTCTCACGGCGGCAAAGTCGATATCCTCGATGCTCGATGGAAGGGTTTTCCTCAGCCATGCTTCGATCTCCTCCTTGACCAGGTCTGCGGACGGATTGGCAAAGCGGATCTTGATCAGCATTCGAGCAGTAGTGGAAGCCATGATCTCGCCGATTGTAATCGATGAAGTCTGCAACCCGACGTCCACATCGGATCGTAAGCGGCCAAGGCGCAGAGAGTCGAAGCGTGGGTTCGACATCCGATCATGATGTGGTGTGGCCTTGAGACCGAGGTTGTTCATCTTCTTTGGATTGCTGAGTGAGGTCCGTATCTCTGAGGCCAGGAAGCCCACGCGGTTCGTGCGTTCTTTCAGCTCCTTCACCACTGCCCTTGAGAAAGACATGTCGCCCGCTCCTGCCTCCGTGATGCTAGCCGCGGCGAGCATCTCACATCGGCGCTTCCATCTAAATCTCAAGTCTATCATGGCCTCAGCGTGACCGCAGTCAAATATGAACAGGACATCGCAGGCAAGAATGTCCTGCAAGTTACGACGCAACGTCGTCCAGTCCAATTCCGGCACATCTCGACCCGTGCTCCTTGCCGCCCAAAAGCAGTGTAGATCGTCGCCATATTCTGTCTTCTTGTTCTTTAAGATGCCGTGACCAGCGTAATATATGATAACCAAGCCCTCCCCCTCCTCATTCAGGAATTGGTACAGATGCTTACTGATTGCTGACTGGAGTTGTAAGTCGGGGGTGCGGAGTCTGATGGTCCGTTTGAGAAGGATTTCCTTGACTTCGAATCCGTAATCCTCTTGAAATGTCTGCTTCATAAGGTTCGCGCTCTCCGTCACGGCTGCAACGTCGATATCTTCCCAGTGGATGACGAACGCTAGGACCTGGTTGTAGGCCGGACTACGATCAACAAGACGGGGCCCTGCTTTCTTCAACTGCTTGACAACCTCTTCAATATTGCTAAATGCTTTTCGTTCCAGCTCCTCACTGTATGCGGCGACAACCTGCGGGTCGTCGTCCTCGGCTTTCAGTCGATCCAAGTCGATCGAAGTACTCGACTCGACGATCTAGATTCAATAGCGTAAGTAGACGGTCTCGACCATAAAGGTTTGCGCATATTACTTACTGCTGTCGCCATTGCCTAGCTCGTCCAAGGAGCCAGCGCCCCGTGCCGCTGTTGGTGGATCACTGCTGGTTGATTTGGAAGAGAGTCTGGGAGATTTGAGGCCATGATGCATGGCATGTGGCTCATGTCGATTCAGCCACACACACTTCGGCCCCTGGTTTTGACTTGCAGGACGATTAACTTTGGCTTCGCAACCTCATCTTTGTAAGAGCATCCCTCAAACCTTTGCGTACACCTACCATGTCAAATGTCCCACATAAGTTTGTACATTCCGAAATCTCCAGCTCAAAGTTAATGTTTTGAATGTACAACATTTCGAGGAATATTTGAATACCATGCTAGCACCAAGGCAAGTTTGGCTGAGGCTGAGTTGGCAGCGGCTGCAGCCTCACGAGTCATGATCCGTCCGTCTCGGGGACCTGTTCGACCAATGTATGTGATGAGAGGTTGTCTCTGAGGCTGTTGGCGCCCTCAGCTCCCTCCCCATCTTAAAAACCCTCTCAAAGTGTCGTTGAAACTTGGACTTTACAGCGTTTCCATTCAACCAGGCGGTGATACTCTCCTGTTCGTTCCGACGCCTCGTCTAGCAATTACTAGCCACCTCCCTCGTACGGTGCAATCAGGCGTTGTCGACGCAATAGCAGGCGACTGGAACATGAGGCTCGACAAAGTGCTGGCAGACTGCTTCGGGCACCATGCCGAGGGCCATGCCCTCTACGCGGCTGTGTCCGCCGCAGAACTCAAACCAGGATGCTGTGGCTACATGGACAAAGACGGTCGCTGGACCACTATCGCCCAGCTCACGAAACCAAGTGATCTGAAGAAACGCAGCTTCACTGAGTTTAAAGATGCCAAGATCAAAACCAATCCCGTCTCCGAGGACTGGGGAGAAGTCAAGTCCTCCAACGTCAGGGGCAAGTTGATCAAAGCCAGCGGTGAAGTAACGTAAGCTCGCAACCTCTTCTTATCCTGAGAGTTATGGTCTAAGCATTCATTCTGGGTACGCTAACATGGCCTCTGCAATACTCTCAGCGACCCAAACACCCAGGCTGTTAGTGTTTGCGCCAGCTTCTCCTACAGCACGCAAGACGGTGCTGGCGGAATATTTATCACCAAAAACAATGTCACCGAGAAGTATCTTGAGGATTCTTGGCTGGCTGATGCCTGGATGGAGAAGAACGGGCCCATGATCGCCAATGACATACCGCCCACTCGAGACCGCGGCGTCTGGATCGTGACACGTACTTTCGCGGCTCCAGAACGATATGTTGCAGTGTTGAGAGAGAATGGAGAAGAAGCATCGTTGAGCATTAACGCGGATGCTTACAAGGTTGGGAAAGTCGAGACTTCCGCTTCTTGGTGGAGCAGTTATAACGGCAGTATGTGGAAATATGCTGAGCATGTGAGCTTCCCCTGCCACCTGAGCGAGACAATGTTGACGGGACTTTGCAGAAAGACGGCGTGGTGTTGTTCATGGCTGGTACTTACTACAAGCCTAAGCTCTGGTCCAAAGGTTTCAACCGCGAAGATCAGCCAAAGAAGGAGAGGTTTCTCGGGGATGGTGCGATGGAACCTATCGATGTCGAGTTCACCGATGCAGAAGACGATGGCTGCGTTCGATACATGCAATTTGTTCCCGAACAAGTTGGCAAACCCAGGAAGAAGGAAGATGATAATGGCGGGAGTGATGAAGAATATGATCAATACTAGAAATAACTCGAAGGCCGGTCGGTGAAGTCTGGGCAATTCAAACTCTGCGAAAGGATACGGGGAAGGCGGGGGTATACGCCCAAGTTCAAATCGGATGCAAGATAAAAGTGTGAGTAAAAGTGCAAGGTCATGCAGCTCTGCCTGGCAGTACAGCTCGATGTAATCTGCAATACACTAAGCCATTCTTCTTGACAGATTTTACAGAATCACTTGCTAACTTTAACACGTGACCGTCGATCATCCCTCCTCCAATCATTCCACAAATTAATGGGCTTGAATACAATGAACTTGATAGGTCAGACATTCCAAGTGTGGAGACAGCACACGTGGCCCTCTGAATTCCAGTTTATCTGAGATTTTGAGGCTTTTGAAACACTCTGGCCTCTGCAGCTGTGCCTCAAACGGCCGCATCGCACTGGAAACGGTTGGCTGTAAGAACGCGGCACAAAGGATCCCGAGATCTAAGTAGTAATACTATTTCAAATCACTTGAGATATTTGTTATCGAGAGTTAGGGATGGACAAATTTATCTAATTTGTGTAAATAATATTGGTCTGGGCCAATAATAAATGCGTCATATTTATACAGAATTCATGGTATTTATGTATCGTCAGTGCAAAAAAAAACCAAAAAAAAACCAGGAAAAACAGAAAGAAAACAGAGATACTTAATGATTATCAAGAGAAGTTTAGATAATTGTACGAAATTCTGTCTGCACGTGACAGCAATTTCAGTAATTCTATTGGTTTGGAGTAGGTTCTAGCCTGTTTGGGAAGGATACCTATATATAGTATCATTTATTATATAATATTAGGTTAAACCCTATAAAATTATCGATAATACCATTGGTCTTTTCAAATCCTTACCCCTATCGAGAGATGGGTGGTAAGACTAAAGGATCTCAGTCAGCTGAAGTGGCGTTCAGATGAGGCTGCCAAGCCACGCATCACAGGCAGATCCGGAGTCCGAAAGCTTGAAATCCCGCCTGGTCCGCGCCCCGGACCCGGCAAAGAAAGACAGGGGGGGTTTCGATTTGAGTTTGTACCACCAACTTGGGTCGATTGCGAGCTGACGCGTCGGAGCGGTACTCAGCCATGGAGATTGGATATCAGGATTTATTTCGAGGACTAGACACGGGAATAACAATACAGTATGAAATTCAAGATTTACCACCACTGGAGATGTTGGAATGACGGGAAAGAGGGTCACCGAGTGGCACAGCCTCGAGTTCCGACGAGGCGCTTCCTGTAACAGGGGCCAGGTGGACCCCTGCGTGATGTTGGAGGTTATTCACTCACTGCATGCGGCATTGCTCGTTTTAGATTTTGCTGCAGTGAAGTCGCCTCGCCTCGCCTTTCACTTCCATTCTTCTACTACCACCTCCACTCTTTCACTACGGAGTACCACTTGTCAAATCCATAAGACAAAGTAGCCAAGCTTTCTCCACACTTCGTTGCGTCTTGGAAGCGGGAATTTCTTTAGTGTTGAACTCTAAAGGCCTTGTTTGCAAGGAAGCGTCATCGCCAATCGACGGCCGCCTGCACGTCTTCTTACATCACCAGCGCATCGTCGACTTTCTTTTGCCCTCCTCCATCTCCTACAAAACCCTCCGTGCCCCGACCTTCTTTTGGCTCCTCTCCTCATACCTCTCAATTTGCAACCATGGCACGATTAATCACCCCTCTGCTGAGCTTCCTCCTCCTCACGCTCGCGTCCGCCAGTACCGTACAATTCGAGATCGTACAAAACCGAGACGTCCGAACCGCACAACTGCAACGCCGCTCCCTCGTCCTACAACGCCGTTCTCTCGGTCGCCGCGCAGGAACTGTTACCGCTGAACTCGCCAATGCAGAGGTGCAAGGGCTGTACGCCGCCAACATCACCATCGGCACCCCGCCACAGAGCTTCGGCGTCCAGATCGATACTGGCAGTTCTGACTTATGGGTTCCTTCTGACGCTGCTTGCGCGGTGGCTACGCAGCTGCAAAATGGATGTCCTAATGGCCAATGTTAACCTTTCTCCCGTCTCACTTGTGGCAGTGGCTAACAAGCACTAGTTGTCTCCTCGGCTTCCTCAACCTTCCAAGATGTCGGGCAAGGTGACTTCAATATCTCTTACGTCGATGGCACCGGTTCCACGGGCGATTATTTCCAGGATACAATGCGCATCGGCGGTGCTACTTTGACCAACTTCGAGATGGGTTTGGCGACTGCTACGACGATTGGTACGGGCATTATGGGCATTGGATATAATAGTTCTGAGGCGAATGTTTCTACTGGGAACGGGACCGAGTATGCGAATTTGCCACTTGCTATGGTCAATCAGGGTGTGATCAACTCTGCTGCTTATAGCTTGTGGTTGAATGATCTGCGTAAGTTTTGTTTGTTGTGGGAGACTGGAATTTGCTAATAATATTATAGAGGCAACTTCTGGCAACGTTCTGTTTGGTGGCATCGATACGGCCAAATACAATGGAGAGCTGACCTCAATCAACGTTTATTCCACCAGCCGTTCTCGCCGAGTCACCTCATTCACAGTAGCATGGACGTCCCTCTCCGCGACCAGCTCCTCCGGAACTGACGTCCTCACCGCCTCCGACTTCGCCGAACCCGCCATCTTGGACTCTGGAACAACCATCACCCTCCTGCCTGACGAAGTTTGCTCAAAACTCTTCTCGGAGCTCGGCGCGTCAATCAACAACCAACTCGGCGCCGTCATCGTGCCCTGCGATCTAGCGAAGAATACCGGCACCATCAACTACGCCTTCGGCGGGCCAGGAGGACCCACCATCAAGGTCCAGATGTCACAGCTCGTGCTCCCACTCACCACCACTACCGGCCAGGTCCCAACATACCAAAATGGACAGACAGTCTGTCAACTGGGCATTCAACCAGCTGGGCAATTACCTACGCTGTTCGGTGATACGTTCTTGCGATCTGCCTACGTGGTTTATGATCTGGAGAACAACCAAATCGCGCTCGCCCAAACGAACTTCAATGCCAAGAATTCAAATATCGTTTCTTTTGCTAGCAAGGGAGCAGCAATTCCGAGTGCTACGAGGGCTTCGAACGAATTAGCTGTTACCCAGACGGCGTCTGGTAATCCGAGAGTTGGTGGCGCCACGGCAGCTGCAACGGACGCAGCAGCGACGTCTGGTCCGACTGCCTCGGGCTTAAATGCTGCGAGTGGATTCAAGACCAATGCGGCGCGAAGCCTGCAGCCGTTCGCGTGGTCAAAGGTTGTGGTGCTTGCTGTGAGCGTTGCATTTATGGGGGTTGGTGGTTTACTGTTGTAGATTGGATAGACCCAGCGGCCCTCAAAACTGGCGCTTTATGGATAGACCGTGTTCATAGAAGCGAGAGTAGTGAATGACCTGCATTTGGCATGGAATGGAGTTTGATTTGACTTGCGTTAGGGGCGTTCGGGAGGGGAAGTGGGAGGGAGGAGTTTTGACGAACGGGATTTCGTAACATACAAAAGCGTGAACATTGTGAATTAATGAAGGGAAGATAATTGACAAAATTGATGAACATAGTCTTCTTTCCGAACCTTCGTCTGTCTTCCTTAGCTTGAACAGGGGAGACGCGTTAAATGGTCGCGTGGTGATAAGGTTCTTATCGCACCTTGAAACGTCAAGCATCATGCAGCCTCGCGCCGCATCTCCATCTCTCAACGGGCCCCTCAACGAGCCTCATCATTAAACCTCCATCTCACGCGAGTCCTCTTGTATACGTGAGCCGCAGACAAGAGATCTGTCTCCCTTCCTCTTCTTCTGCGAGCAAACGACAGCCTCGCCCTTGCATCTCCATCTTGCTCTACTGCCTCCTCAAACAATCCCATCATCAAAGGCTCCCCCCCAATCACCGCTGCATCTCGTTCACGTATACGCGAGTACAAACGCACATATCTCCCTTATTTTTATTGCAGAAGTACAAGCAGCACGATGTCAGACACAAAAGCAGAATCGATACCACACCCCCCAACACCAGGCAAAGACCCACCCCCTCCATCATGCGCAGAGCCTTCCTCGAATCCCTCAACCTCTCCAAGGGACCCGAATGATAAATCGACACAAGAAATGCCGCCCCCACCAATACCGAATGCCAGACCAAAACCATCACCGCGAATAATAACAGCCCAGCCCTCCTTCACTGGGTCTAGCTCGCGGCATCCTTCTCTCACAACCTCGAGGTTCCATCAAACCTCAGCAGGGCATTCTCACACACAAACACAATCCTTGCTGTATTCTCAGCCACAACCTCAAGTTGAAGAAGTGGAGCGGCCGCCGTTTTCGCCGTTCTTTACGTTGATCAATGATGCCAGCAAAGAAGGAGCAGGGGAGACGATACATCCTCGGAAGATCCATTATATCTTCAGCGACGACGATACGAGTGAACTGCTCACCAGCTCGCTCATACATTCTCTACACCCCACCAACTCAGCGTCCGCATCACAATCACAATCACAATTTGTGTCTGCCTCGAGGGAACTGTCATCCTCGAAAACATCGTCGAGCTCCTCTGCGGGCATCAAGCACCGGAAGCCTGCGAAAGAGAAAGCCAAAGCTGAGATGAAAGAGAGGGAGGAAAGAGTGGTGATTGTAGATATCAATGAGGATGGAACGGGCGTGAAGAGCGTTAGTTCGCTGTGCTCAACATGGCAGGTGTTGAATGCGAGTATCAGCAATGCACCGACATTCGACTCCACCTCCTCGTCCGACGACCCTGCATCGCAGAATATGCAAGAGAGGGGATTGATGCTTAGAATTGAAGGCGTCGGAGTTCAATCTTTGGTTTCTGGGGATGTGGTGGAAGAGGGGAAGAAAGATGGCGGTGCGGTTATGGGAGAGGAGGAGATGAGTATCTTGCTTGATGGCTTTGATCGCAAGATGGGTGTTTTGCGGAAGATCATTGAGTCGAGGACGTCCAGGGAAGACCTTGTCGGCGGTGGTGACGGACTAGAAGAAAGAGAGGATATAGGGGGAACTGGCGGGGATGTAGCGGAGGGAGCGGGAAGGAGGGAGAGTGGAGGGAGTGAGGAGAGGGAGGTTGGTAGTGGGTGATCTTCCCATTCGTTGATTCTTGATGTCGAGGAGTTAGGTTTGGTTTTGGATTCGACACACAGAAGGAGTTGGCGGTTCATTCTTAAGGCATCTTTCATGGCGTATGGGTTTAGTAGTTATGGTATATACCATTCTTCTACTTTGAGCCAGCTAGAAGCTATCCTCTCACCCCAAGAAAATAAATCTATCCACATTCAAGTATTGTAAAGTTCCCTGCCACATCTCGCTCCATGTGTCCAAGAAATCCCGCCCCAGTAAACCTTACTATGAGAACTCACGTCCTTGACTCACGATGCTCTCCGCTCCCGCTTCAAGGACCAGAACAACGAGAGTGTAAGTGAAGAAGCATCATGTGGATAGATTCGTCGCACATCGCACCTCGCATTTCTATAAAAAAAATTAAAAAAAATCCCACTTGAAATTGATGTCGTCGATTCTCTCCCGAAAGCCCCGAGACTCAAGTTGTTTTGTTACCCATCATGAGTATTGATTGGCAAGACACATTATCAATTATCGCGACCAATTAGATTCAATTCGCCTCACCCTTTGCGAAACACAATGGGGGGGGGGTGTAATAGGTATTCATTATAGTAGATCCTCCCATCCCACTGTCAGCCTCTCAACTCCCTGATCCCGATTTGACTCAATCCATCATTCATATATAGAGCGAGAGACAGAGTACGGAAAGTGCTCAGCTGGGCAGGAGAACCGGTCTCTTTCGCCGTCAAATGGGTTTGGTGTGATCTGCTCTATCGCGTATTCTTTGGGATCCAAGGTCACTTCACATGCTGTTGCGGTAATGGTGCGGCGGGAGATTCGTGGTCAAGAAACGAAAATGTCCATTAAACGTTCCTAGTATCTATAACAACTTCCGCCAACTCCTCCTTCGCCTATACAAGTCCCCACACCTCTTAGCTTTCCTTTCTCCTCATCCATGCGACAGAAACGAAAGCCACGAAAACACCATATCTGCATCAACCCATCAACACCAAACTCGAGCGGATGTGGACCCCTCTCACGCCAATCTGTTACCGTCTCCACCCCCGCCTCAGAGCTCATATATGCCCTGCTCCGACCCCACCAATTTTGACATGAAAAAAAAAAACAAATAAAAAAACAAAAACGAGCGGTATTCATACAGCAGAAGCTCCCCTTGCTGTCGAGGAACTTCGGAATCAAATGCAGCAGACAAAACGCCTAGAATGCGAGAAAAGGCACTCCTCATCATAAAACACAACTGTCAAACAATAAATCTCAGACCAACAACGCAGCAAACAAGCAAAAAGCAGGGATGTGACGTGCCAGCACTTAGGCAACAAAACTCCTAATCATCTTCTTGCTTCCAGGAACCCACGCCACACCGGGCTGGACAGGCTTCGCAGCTGTGTTCCCCCCAGACCACGCTTGGCCAGATAAGACGCGGTGGGAAGTGAGGCCCTCGGTGAAGTCGGTGATCACATAGCGTTTGGGGTTCTTGTGGGCGCCGGGCCCGAGGGTGAAGTACCAGCCAGCGACGCCAGCGGCGATGATGACTATGATGAGGACTGAAGAGGGATTTGTTAGCAATATTTCCTCCAACGTGAGTGCAAGGGCCGTACTAGTAATGCACAAGCACCACCACTTCCACTTCCTCGTATTCCTCGCATGCACGATCGCCGTGCCAATCTGCTCATTCCCCTTGTCCATATGTTCGACGACCTCCTCGCCCTTCATCTCGATGTTCGTGACCGCGGTCTCTTGCTGCATGACCAGGTTCTCCATATCGTTGAACAGCTCCGCCAGCTGGATCATCTGTCCCTCGATTTTTTGAATAGCGTCGTGACGAGATCGGACAGCGTTCATGGTGCTCTGAGCCTGGCCCTGTCTGTTCGAGTTCATCATCGCTTGTTGGAAAACCTGCTGACTATCGGGATGCTCTACCGCCTCTCTGACCTCCTGCTCCGAAGCATCGGGGCGGACAATTCGGTATTGACGTGCGCTCTGCTCGTTCGAGCGCTGTCTGAACTGTCGATCGATCTGCATGTAGTCCTGATACGTCTTCTGCAGGTCGCGATGGACCTTGCCAACCTGAGGAGCATTTCGTGGAGCCCCTGATTCGGGCATCTGCTTGATGGTCTTCACCTTCCTTGTCAGCTCTTGGTACAGCGCCAGGATCTCGGTGGCTTTCCCCTCGACGTCTCCGACGCGGGTGCCATTGGGATCATTGAGTGCGGCGCCCTGCAGCGTCTGGATTTGGCGAAGATTATCCTTGATCTCTTCGATTCCTTGGCTGATTTCTCGGCAGGCGTTGAGGATTTGGTTTGGGTCTGCTTGACGCCCGAATTGGGAGCCGTTTTGTGCTAGAGGTGCCATTTCGACGTTTTGACCTGCAGACGGGGGGTGATCAGCTAGATTGTCCGGCGTATCAA
Source organism: Hyaloscypha sp. PMI_1271 (assembly GCA_021399465.1). Lineage (NCBI taxonomy): Eukaryota > Fungi > Ascomycota > Leotiomycetes > Helotiales > Hyaloscyphaceae > Hyaloscypha > Hyaloscypha sp. PMI_1271. Next base: position 13,535 of record JAJTUS010000267.1, on the reverse strand, counting down.
TTGGGATGGAAAGAGATGTAGGAAGAAATACCATTGTAGTCATCTCTGCCTAGGAGTGGGGCGTTGTAGTTTTGTTGACGGCCGTAGGATTGTGCTGGGTTGCTGTTGTATGAGGGTGCAGCGTCTCCTCGCTGGTCGAAAGGGTTCGGTCGTCCTCCATATCTATATTAGACCCCATGTCAGTATACCGTGCTTGCTCGCATGAGGGACTCGAAAGGCTTCGAAGGACTCGCAATTGAGATCGTGGATTCGAGAATCGAGGTCGAGGAGAAGACTAACCCGTACTGCGACATGATTGTTAGTAACAAAGTTCTACCAGAGATAAACTTTGTCTTGTGCTGCGAGTGATATATCGGAGGATTGAATGTCCAGAAGTAGAAGTCAAGAGAGAGGAGAGAAGAGGTCGAAACACGCGAGATAGAAGTTGAAACAATGCACGTACACTCATCTTGAACTGCGTTGACCCCCTAAAGACTCGTTTGGGATTGGTGGGATCTGCGCGGCGGAAATCTCCTCTGCCGCCCTGGTGGTGTGCCGAGATTGATACTCCGCGAGGTGTTGGTCGTCGAGTTCGATTGCCACTTGTTTGTTTATATGTTTGTTTGTTTGGTGTTTGTTCGTTCGTTCGCAGCGGCGGGTCGGTTTGAAGTGAAGGAGGACAGAAGCGTTGGTGTAGGAGGAGAGGGCGCCTTGACGAATGATCCCCAGGCCAGACGCGGGTTGTGCCAGGCTAAGTACCTCTGTAGCCGAGAGACGGTATCAGGCACGGCCGCAGCCAACGACCAGCTCAAAGACAGGGGAGCAGCGCAGGAGTACAGCCACACTTTGCTGCGAGGGGACTGGATGCTGCTGGGCTGCTGTCGATCGCTTTGGGTGCGTCGTGGTGGTGGTGGTGGTGGTGCTAGTGGCGGTGGTTGCAGCGAAGTCAAATGTATTTTGGGAATCTCACCACAGAGAAGAAAGCTGCTGACTGCGTGAAGCCACGGGCACAGTTGTCGGACGAGACCGAGAATGAATCGAGTGAGGCAAGAGCAGCGGCCAATATCGCACTGCTTCGATGTCTCGAGTAGACTGGCAGAGAAAGACTGGCAAAGAAAGGCTGGCCGGCTGGTTGAGTCCTTCTCTCTCGTACGATCCGCTGTGTCTGGGCTTTTTCAGCACGTTCGTCGTCCGTTCTTTGCCCTCTATATACGCCACCGGGCTCTGTCATGCGCCTGGATTCAATCCGAGTGCTTGCGTCTCACACCAGCCATGCAATCGATCGGGGAGAATGCCCCCCTTCTCCGACAAACGACGCAAAAGCTCCATGCCCATTCGTGGACCGCGGGGCGCAGTCTGATGTTGATAGACTATTGATTGAGGGGTGGCGGTGTTCAACTATATATTGGCGGAAGCCTGATTCAACGTCAATAGAGAAGCGGGGTGTGTGGAGCTGTGGAGAAAAGAAAGTAATGGTTAGGCTCTGTCATGTGACCAATGTCACGTGCTGTTTGATCTGGCCATATTCTATTGTTTTCAGTTCGTTCTTTTTTGTTCGTCCTTCATTTGTGCCTGAAAGTTCTCCTCGGTATCCTGCTTCATCACTAAAATTGGACCGTTCAAATCGTCCTTTCTCAAATGCTGCTGCAAAGCTCACGTGTCTGCCATCGCTCCCTCAAATGGCGTTCTTTCCGAGCAACTTCCTTTCAATTTCGCTCTAAAATAAGGCTCAATCATAGGAATCCTCTTTCCATTATCCACTTAAAACCTTCACAGAGACCTCTTGGATCACTATATCTTCAAGATTTAGCGTTCAATTTTAGAGGGGGACTGTAGAAGGGGAATATACAGTGTCCAAAGCTGTTGTTCAAGTAACAAGGACGAGTATTCGCATGATAGAGATATCCATGTGAATGAAAGTTTCTTCGCTTTAGTGCTTGCAATATAATAGAGGTCTTATCTTTTAGACAAACAAATTGTAATCTTATCTCCTTGACTCCTCTTTGGACGAGCAATGTTTGCCCCACTTTCCACGACCCGCTTCTTATTTCCAAGCCCTGAAGAACCTCAACATACCGCTCATCTATGCATTGTTATTATTCCCGTGCTCCCGCAATGCTTTTATCTGTTTGGCGTTTCCTTTCTTCACTGCCAATTGCAAAGCACTGAGATTCCCAGGAGCAGCTGCATGAACATCAGCCCCTCTTTTCAATAATATCTCTATCATTATTGTTCGTGTCTCGACAGCTGCGCAGAGTGCATTTCCAAAATTGCCTCCTTGAAGGTTAACATCAGCACCCTTGTCCAGGAGAAATTCGACAAATGATTCAGACCCACAGAACACGGCCGCCTGCAGAGCGGTGCCATATTTTCCTCCTCTTTCATTTATATCTGCGCCGCTGTCTAAGAGATGTTGGACGATTTCTCGATTTCCGCCAAAACCTGCAGCTTCAATCATATTCTGGTGGTAACCGCCCTTGATATCAGCCCTCGCACCTTTATCCCAAAGCATACGAAAAACAGTTGCGCTGCCTGAAGCTGCAGCAGACTGGAGAGGGCTGCCGTAATGTCCAAGTGGGGCATTGACATCAGCTCCCCGACTTAGCAACATTTGGACCACTTCTTCACTCCAAGGGATATTCTCACAAGCTGCCTGAAGAGCGTTTCCATAGTATCCGCCCTGAGCATTAACATCTGCTCCATTGTCCAACAATAGCTCGATCACGTCAGGACTTGAAAATCCTGCCGCAGTTTGCAATGCATTGCAATAATAGCCGCCTAGTGCATTGACGTCCGCCCCCTTTTGCAGCAACAGTTCAACAACAGCTTTAGTATTCGAGCGAGACCCATGAACCGCAGCTTGGAGTGCAGACCCGTGATATTCGCTCACGGCATGGACTTTTGCACCCTTTGCTATCAGCAGTCTGACAGCCTCTTCGTTGCCAGCATGTGCGGCCGCCTCTAGCGCTGTACGTCGACATTTTCCCACCGTTCCTTCTTTGCCATTTACTTCTGCCCCAGAGTCGATGAGATGTTCTACCAACTCGATTGGTCCGTTGGCGTTGCAAGCGGCCTCTAGAATGTTGCTGAATCGGAGACTTTGCTGATTCGTTTCTGCTCCTCTCTCTAACAATAACTTTGTGATATGATCATGGCGTTTCCCAACAGCAAGCTCCAGTGGTGTACTTAGGCAACAGTCCTCTGACTCAAGGTCAGCACCCGAATCGAGTAACCAACGGACTAGGGACTCATGCCCGCCTTGGACAGCATGGTGTAGTGGGGTCCCTCCAAATCGATCCCTGACTTCTATCTGTCCCTTTTCCTCCACGAGGTATCGGACAGCACTCAGAAGATTGCAGGATGCAGCCTTGTGGATCAATTGCAACCAAGGCACAAGGGGATCCTCGTACAGCCTGCGGCTTGCTTCGAACATGACTTTCCAGATCTCGAAGATACTAGGTGGCTGATCGAATATTGGTATCTCATCCCTATTTGAGATTGCAAAGGTGACGGTTTCAATGGGCTGGTCCACAAGTACTGGAAGATCTTTCTGAGATATACCGAGGGACTCTGCCCTCTGTGCATGGAGAAAGCAAAACATGACGGCGTATCGGATGAAAGGAAATTTCTCCTCTACTTCGTAGGCCTTAGGGACTGGTGCAATTCCGTAGGTCATGCTGAATTTCGCGATCTCTCCCAGGCGTAAATATTCGAAGCACGCTCTCGAGAGACTACTTTGGCATCTCCCTAGAGCCTCAGAATCAGACAGACACGGCGATTTCCATCCTCCCATATCAGACAACAGACTTTTGAGGCCTCCCTCACGAAGGAATTCGTTTACGGTCCGGTGGAACGGTTGAACGGTGCTGCCCTCAGCACAATGCTTGACCTCAGCCAATCCACCCGACAAGCTCCTCGCAAGTCTCTGCATCTCCGCATCTGACTTAACGAAGCCGCTCGACTCTTCGATCCTCTTATGGCCTACCTTAATAAAACGCTCATTGCACGCTATTGCAATCCTCATCTCCGTCAAACTCAACGGCCGCTCAGCGAGACACACCCACTGTAAGAACAGCGCAGCCTTCTCCCTCACACTCTCCTTCACCTCCCTCTGCAAGATACCCTCATACATCTTGAACAACTCATTGCTCTCTGTCTCCACCAACCGCTGCACATCTGTAAAGGAGGAACTCCCATCATTCAACTCCTCTACTATCCTCTCCATTCTCTTAACAACCCACAAAAAGATCCCATCTGCTGTATCAACAATCGCTTTCTCGAGGTTCATTCTCACTCTCTCGTCCTGTATTTCCCAGTCCTCAACGCCGATTCGAAATTGATAAGAGACAAATCTCTCAATGTCGCGACGATTCTCCTCTTGGATGGAGATGTGGAAGCCGTCTCCTCGTACTGCAACAACAGGGTATTCTCGACACGAGATACCGATCTTCGTCCTTCCTCTCACCTCATCATTTAGCTCATGGAAGTACGCCCGCAGCGAAGTTGCGGCCTTGGCCCCTGCTTCATCGACCGCTTCATCTAGCGCGTCGATTAAGATCACCACTTCGCGCTCTCTCAATTCCTCCGATGATACAATTTTGAGGAACAGAGTTCGCATTTCACCAACTGTCCACTTTCCCTCCTTCTCTTTATACGCTGTCAAGATCATCCGTCTCGCTGAGAGGCTCTGCTTATACAGTTGAACAAGCAGCGAGCGAAACATTCCCGTCTGACACTTTTGGAGCCAGTCCCCATCTGCGTGGAAAAAGAAAGAAAGTAAGATGTTCTTATATTGTACAGGTTGCTGAAGATAAAAATGGTAGAGGAAGGATAGCAGCGTGCTCTTTCCGGACCCCGGGTGGCCTTTTATGTAGAGTATGCGAGTTAGGGCTGATGAAGAGGCAGCAGAGTTTGCTTGGGACCAGGTTAAGAATGAGGGGTGAGACAGAATCCAAGTGCAGGTTTCTGATAGTGCCGAGGAGAGAGAGAAGAGGCGGTGGGATAAAGACGGGAAATTGAGAGAGGCGAGACATGGGAGGTCTTCTGCTTGGAGATCGGCGGTGAGTTCTATGCACCCGGGAGTCAGAGAAGTGGATGTGGTTTGCGGGTTATATTTGACACTTCTACTGACTATTTGTTATTTCGGAAGTAACCTCGTTCAGCTTCTTTACAATTTTTCTGTAGCCATTGCTATTTTTACTCTCAAAACAGGCGACTTCTTGGTGGTTGCACCCCTGCATAGGGACTGTGACTTCTCCCGCAACAAACATGCGTCCGCTCGTGTCATCGACGATCTACGTAGTGGTAATCAGCAGGCAATCAATTCCGCTTCTCGATCCATTACTTACCTTCCCCGAAATCGGCGGTGTACTCTTCTGCTCTATGAATTGGAAAATCCTCATGTTCTGGGGATGCTCTTTAAAATCATTCGATATATCAAGCAAGGTCGTTGATCCATGGGAAAGTGCCTTGATCATGTCGGATCTCATTTTCCCCGTGAATCGGGAGAAACCAGTAAGAGACAAGTTCATAATATCTGCACAAACGGATAGTATTTTCGCGGGATCGGAGCCGCAGTGTGGAGTTGCGAGGAAGAAGATGGCGGCTGTTGATGTGCGGATGTTCGAAAAACGCTTGTCATTTACGACCGTGATATTAATTGCCTAAGTTGAGGTAAGTGAAGAGGTTGTGGTTGAGGAAGGTGTGGGGTATAACGCACCTTCTTAACGACAATCCCCCCCATACTATGGCAAATGAACACAATCGGCCGTTTCTGCTCCTCAGGATTCTGCCTCACATCCCGCAAATCTTCCAGTAGCGAAGTGGCATGGTCATCAATCCTCCCTTTGTCATGCGAGAGAAAGACATTCGCTGGATATCCGTACGAAAATATCCTTGCACCGGGCACTTCCTCCGGGAGAGAATCTCGCAGCCAAAAGTGTCCATTTGTGTGTGTCCACGTCCTGTATGCGCCTCCCCTTATGCCATGCACTGCGACGATGTCGATGGGGCATTGTTTCTCTGGAGAGATTATATCGAATTCAGCTTGAGGGAGCTGGTGGATGAGGCGGAGGCCGAAGTCTGATTGCCCTTCCGCAGATTTCCTTTTCCCTTTCTTCGATATCAAGCTGACTCCTGTAGCAGCTCTCGAGTCATCGAGGGTACTTGTCTGTAAGTGTTCGACTTGAAGACCGCAGGCGGGTGTCGCGAGCGCTGCCTCTGGTATCGCTGAGCCCAAACTCGCGGAGGGAGCAGCAGAGAAAACGCAGTCTGAGGAGGGAAGGGGGGATTTCGAGTGGTAGATGTTTGTGAGCAATTTTCGAAGAGAGATCTAAAGTGATCGTGAAAGTGTCAGCACACGTTGTTCTTTGATTATCGTCTTTTGGAAAGAAGAGGAAGTTCAGTGATAGGTTCTGCGGGCTCTGTGATCGAGGCGTCCTTGGTAGAGTTTCGCAGCGGCCGATGAGCACTTACTGGTTCCATGTCTGAAGATAATCGACGGGTCTCAGAGAGCAAATCCGTGGAGAGATAGATCTGCCGTCGAGAAATCAACCGGACTTGCAGTAAAGGAGATCAAAACAAGCTGCTACTTGAAAGCATCACTCCGCAGGCAGCAGAAAACAGACAATTCGAAGGCTCAAGGCTACTGAGAACCTGATATAACTGGATTCAGCATTTCGCCTCCCTCTCTGCCTTGAAGTCACGCTCGGGGAAACAAACTCAGCCCCTCTATGCAAAAATTAGTGTGCAAGCGTCAGCAATTCCCAGGGGTTCACCGGTGTGGCTGGGGTAAACACGACAATCTGACCATTCAGGCGGGGGCTGGTTTGAGATTCTCGGGGAACTCAGGAATTCGGTCCGGTCCGGGATAAGCATCGCTAAACCTACTACTAGTATTTCAACGGGCTACTTATCGAACCCCTCATATTCGTTGCTAGGCCACCAGCTGCATGTGGCGTCCTGAAGCTTGGCACTCATCCCTGCTGGTTGCAACTTAAGACTTCGCCCCGCCTCCATATTCTATTCTCTTAATATATTAGAATAATAAACTACCAAAAGTAAAGGTTTGGACCTAAGAACCTTACGATAATCGTAGTGCAAAGGATATTATCCCCCTAAGGCCTCGAAAGTGTTGGATCTTACTGCTGTATTGTATTAATAAGAATATTACTATATCAGGGGTGTGACGAACGGCGCTTCCACATGATCGGCCGGGGCTCGGTATCAGGAAACAGGAGTGAAACGTGGGGGCTGAGCTAGAGGTCTGGGCAATACACTATTAAAGGTCGAGGTATTCCTCCCTACTTTACTCTCTAGCTTAGTATTTTCAATACATGAGATTCTTTGAACTCTGAGCCTTCGACTATTGCATTGATCCCGCCGTGACAAGGGGTCGCTATATTAAGGTTCTACTATATAATTACTGTAACGGCGAGATCAATGCAATAGTTGAAGGCTCAAAGTTCAGACAATCTCATATATTAAAAATACTAAACTATCCCTTCGTCCGCCATGAACTGTCCAGCGCTAGCAGGGGGGGGGGGGGGGGGGGGGAGTGGCTGCACGCAAGCCTCTTGGAGCATAACGCAGTTCATGGCGGACGAAGGGATAGAGTAAAAAAGGGAGAGAGTATGACCTTCATCAAAGCTTTACCCAGACCTCTGGCTTAGTTCTTGTTTCCTATTCCTGGTGGATTATACCATAATGCCAGCCGTTATAATTAGTTGCCGAATTTCTAGTAATCTTCCCCTTAGAACTTGCTATATTCTTAGTACCTTATACCTGGACCTTAACCTACTTCAATAACTTGAAAAAATTAAATTCCTAAAGAATATTATTATAGAGGGTAGTTCTCAAAAACTCCCCCCTCCAAAAAGGCGTACTTCTATTTAAGCAGCAAAGATTAGAACGATTTGATATAGAGGGGTTCTGCCGTGTTTAGACAGCATCGACCCTCTTGATCGACAGGGAATCAACCCGGTGGGAGAGCTGGGGTTATTTCCAATTCCCGTGTGTGTACACGGAAAAGGCATCCCGGAGTCCCAGTGTGGGCTCCGATAAGATCGATAAGCGAACGATCGATAATCGATAATCGACCATCGATAATGATAATTATCGAACTAGGGCCTTGGCAATACTACAGGGCCACTACAGGGCCAATGCGCTATATTTATAGGCCTTATACCACCTTTTCTTCACTATAGCAGAATTCCGATTTAGTAAAGGCGGTATAAGGCCTATAAATATAGCGCATTAGCCCTATAGTAGCCCTATAGTATTACTAAGGCCCTGGACCCACTATTATCGATAGATTTAGTACTATAAAGGCGGTCTAAAGCCTATAAATATAGCGCATTAGCCCTGTAGTGGCCCTGTAGTGGCCCCGTAGTATTGCCAAGGCCCTAGACCCACTATTATCGATAGAATTATCGATGGGCTCGCTTAATGACTAGCTAGGCCCACTTTTATCGATGGAATTATTGATGGGCTCGCTTAGTAGCTGGGCCCACTTTTATTAATAGAACTATCGATGGGCTCGCTTAATAGCTAGGCCCACTTTTATCGATGGAATTATCGATGGGCTCGCTTAGTAGCTAGGCCCACTTTTATCAATGGAATTATCAATAGGCTCGCTTAGTAGCTAGGCCCACTTTTATCGATGGGATTATCGATAAAAGTGGGCCCTAGCCATTAAGCGAGCCCCATCACATCAATAGTATCAGCAATAATTGTGTTATATCTACGTTATATAATAGACTATTAAATAGAAATATAATAGTATAGTGATAATAGTTTACGTTTATACTAATCTTTATACTAATCAGTTTATAATTGAACTAGAAAGCGAGATGTTCATGTAATGGGGCTCGCTTAATGGCTAGGACCCACTTTTATCGATGATAATTATCGATATCGATCGCTTATCGATCGATAAGCCGATAACGATCGATAAGCGATAATCCCGATCGATAAATTTATCGGAGCCCACACTGTCCCGGACGTACAGCGTGCCACCCCCCCAACCTCTGCTTTCCCTTTTCTCTCACCAAGACGACATGTTTTGAACTGGATAAGATCGCATAATTTAGATGCTGTTTTCCGCTGCATCAACGAAGAACATGGATTCAACGTGATGTCGCCTATAACGGAGAGTGAAGTCTAAAAAGCGTGTCCTTCCTTACTCTCTCTCTTTTCACGCCGCGATCAGGTTATCTTTCCTAAAGCCTGAAGCTAATTGATACCATGGCATCCAAGCCCACGGGACTGCAGGCATCCAGTTGTCCCGTCTGCAAAGCCTGCCTTCCGATAAATCCACGATACCCAAACTGCTTGTGTTGGTTCTGTCACGACAAAGCAACCGACGCACATGGCCGAAGGCTTACATTTCAAACCTCCGGTACTGGCGGCTGTGAAGCACATTTCAAAGACGATGGATGCCTTGCCGGCGTATTCACTAAAAGCCATGCCGTCTACGTCGGAGCTCGCAAGGCTTGGGCGGATGAAGGCACCATGGGCGGAATCGTACTCACGCCTTACCGCGAAAGAATCCAGCCTCACAGCACATGTCTTATCTGCCATACTTCAGTTCAGATGAACCCACGCTATCCAAATTACTTGTGTTGGGGGTGTTGTAGACGCCCAGGCTCGGCAGCTTGAATTCTACAATGCCTCCATGTCCGGCGGATTCGAAGCACGTTTCAAGCATGATGGATCACCTGCTCTCAAAGTTACTGAAATCCATACCGTCTACGTCGGATTTTTGAAAGTCCGGGCTGATGAGGCGCGCTTTGGAGGGATTGTTCTCACGCCTTATTGTGAGAAAAAGTAACTTAGCCCCTCGAGGGTTGCATCTATCAGTCTCCCAAACACAAACTGCTTCCCGAAACTATAGCCATGCTACTGGGCGGCGTTGACTTATCCGCAGCCTCTCAGTTTTGCTGTTCTTACGGTTGACAGCCCCGCAAAGTGTGCAATCGAGGTTGCCGAGGAAGGGGGCCATTGTTGTAGCCTCAAAATAGTCCACTTTCCACAACTGAGTGAGGCTTGGGTTTTACGGAGCCTGCCTGGTTGTACCAAGTGCAATCGGTGTGCCGCAGAAAGTTCCTGTGGCGCTGTTATATTAGGGAAAAGCAATAATTTGTACCGTGTTCCCCCAGCACTCCCCATATTGAAGCCCAGAAAATCGGAACCGGGAGCGACGATAAACATATACCCATAATCACCACTTCCCAGCGAGTCTTCCATCAGGGTCCTCCAAATTTTTTCCAGCGGAGCCGAAGCGAAGTACAACTGGAGATTTCTCCGTGGATGAAGAGCTCCGTTATCCAGTCAAGTGTTATATGAAAGTGGTGGACCTCAACGACAGTCCTGATTACGAAGCACTCTCATATACTTGGGGAGACCCCCTCATCCTGTATCGTTACCAGGAAGATGTCATGTCGCGGGAACAGTTGTATAACCCCACATATAATGTCACTATCGACGGCAATTTAGTGTCAGTGACGGCGAATCTTTTCGCTGCAATGCTGTCGAGGCGATTCACGGCCGAAATCACATCCGAGAGATCAAACAACGGTGCCGTTGAGATGGAGTTGCTAAAGTACCGGCCAGATAGTTATATATGGATCGACGCGATATGCATCAACCGTAAGTACCCAACACTGCGGGGTATTATTTCCCCCTTCGCATATTTTGTGAGTTATTTGCTCCCTAAGGGTATCTTAGGAGTGAACAGCTCGTAAGACAACATCTTAACCCCAATATTTCCATTTTAGGGCAATACTAATCTGAGATTCTGGGGTTTAGAGACCGATCTCCAAGAGCGTGCAGCTCAAATTTCCCTTATGTGCCGGATTTATAGCATAGCCAGGACTGTCATTGCTTGGCTTGGCGGTGAAGATGAAGCATCTCAAGACGCATACAATATCATGAATATATTGGGTGAGATCCTCACAAAACGACGTGAGCTCATTCAAACACTGAAAACGATGAGAATGCTCGACCCCCAGGTGTCCCGAATTATGAATACTCGAACGATTGATATCCTCCAGTGGTCGAACTTATATTCTTTTCTTAATCGATCGTGGTTCAAACGTGCATGGGTGGTGCAAGAGATGGGCGTGGCCAAAAATCCCATTATATGCACGGGCATAAAAATTTTCAATATCGATTTGCTCATGGGAACTATGACGTTTCTTAAAGAGGCCAGATGGACCAGCGACCTGGGAACTTTAGGCAGGGCCAGCATCGAATCAGGTCACGGCGAGCAGAAGGAAGTCGTTGACCGCCAACGCGATTGCGGATCAACGATGAGTTTCAAAAACCCGTTTGCCTTCTATAGCAGTCAGCCGATGAGAGTTTGGGATCCGCGAACCTTTGAGGCGACGCAGAACGTGAGGGCAGGTTTTGGGATCCAAGGCTCGGCATTCAAATGTAAACCAGGGGCTGGCCCACTTCCTCTGTGCCGACTCCTGTCTCAGTTCCGACCGACTGAGGCATCGGACCTAAGAGACAAAGTATACGCCTTCCTCGGTATTTCCGAGGAATTTCCCACCTCTTCGCCTGGAATTCTCGGTCCCGGTAATACCATAGTACCAAACTATCAAAGTCCACTGAAGGAGGTGTACCTCGACACGGCGAGATTTATCATCAATACATCCGGGAATCTAGACCTTCTCTCCCAGGTACAGGATCCATCTTTTCGGAAGCAATAGGACTTGCCATCGTGGGTTCCCGATTTCAGCGCCGAAGCCTTTCCAACACCCATCGAAGATACAATTCCGCTTCCCTGGAATGCATCCGAAAGCTTTGGGCCCATGTATGTATCATTTATACTAGATGGCAGTCTCGAAGTTCGTGGCTCATGCATTGGCAAAGCCAAGCATACTGCTAGATTTGATCCTAAGAGCAAGAGCATGTTCAAAGACATTTTGACGTTCTTGTTGTGCCTCCCAGCGGTTTCAGACATACCAAGCCCTCCGATAACTCAAAGGCTCAAGGTCTTCATTGAGACTACACATGATGTGTATGGATCAGACCAAGAGTCTCGCGCTTAGCGTGTGGTGGCACTTCTGCGCGAGGGTTCACGGGCACCCACAAAGATCGTGCGACAAAGTCGGATGGAAGTTTTTTTTGGCGGACACTGTTGAAGGACAGTTTCCGAGCCCAGCATCCGGCACCCGCAATCTGCGGGGAAACAATCAAAATCATGCGGCAGAAAGAGATAAACCCAGTGCTATGGACATCATGAAAGGTGTGCTTGAGGGGAACTTGAACATGCTAGAAGAGAGAGGGGATCGGGTGGTAAAGGAACTCGACTACTTTTGGAAACGACTCGACTTTCTCACTCCGAGTGCATTGGGACAAACTTGGTTGCCGTGCGAGCAAGAGTTCAAGGAGGTCCAGCTGGCTTTTCGCTTGCTGCAGAGCGGTCAATATACCACCGACCAGGGGACAGCTGCCTTCATGAAGCTTCAGAGAGCCTTGAAGGCTAGCGAGGCGGGTATGGATGAGGAAATGGCTGTCGAGATCAAGCATCTTATGGGCGCGGGGACTTACGGGAAGGCGTTCTTTATTCTGAATACTGGTCATCTTGGGCATGGATTCAAATCTGTGAGGTCGGGTGATGAGCTGTGGGTTATCTGCGGAGCGTCGACGCCTTTTTTGCTTCATCCTGTAAGAAATGGGAGTTACCAACTTGTTGGGGAGGCGTACGTTCATGGGCTGATGCATGGAGCGGCTCCTGACTCTGGCAAGAGCGCTCGTCTCATCTCAATTGTTTGACTCGAGCTTGTCTTCTGGATCGTTTGTAAAGAGAAGAAGCATAGGTATAGGACGCGAGCTTTAAACTGCCCTCTATAGATTGAAAGTGGAATTGTAATATAGCTTTTCGGAAATTAAAGCTAAGGTAGCAAAGGCACTCAAAGTTTATTTAATTAAGTTTATATAAAGGTTTTATAATTATATAATTTACTAAATAAATGCTTATAAGAAGAAATTAAGAATTAAATAAGCTATTTAATATATAAAGAAATAAAGACACTATAAGATAATATTTAAAGAAGTAATAAATAAAAAAGATAATTTATAAGTGAAAAAGAAAAGGTAGCTATATAATAAATAGAGTTTATAAATTTAGTTTAACTAAAAGTTAGCTTGAATTTTTGTGAGGCGCATATATAATAGTAAGTGTGGCCGGATTTAGTAGCCTAATTAGGCTAGTGCACGTGCAGGATCGCACTTCCTAATTAGGACTAGTATTTCCGTATACCTAGCGGGGTATTAAGTTCTATATAGGGAGGTATATAGAGATTAGAAAAGGGTATTAATTAGTTTAGTTCTAAATACTAGTTATTATGAGCTAGGCCTTTATATAAAGAAGACTAGTAGTTTAATTAACTAAATAGAATTCTCTAAGGAGAAAAGAGAAGAGAAAAAGGAAGTAAGGATAGGAACTATATTCCTTAAGGCGTCTAAGTTCCCTGAGTAATACTTAGGTTACTCTATTAACTAAAAGGGGCGTATTATATAATTACGGATATATCTGAGGTTATGTG
>JAJTUS010000266.1:0-55413 GCA_021399465.1 Hyaloscypha sp. PMI_1271 | reverse complement strand
TCTTAGTGTCACGAGTACTACCGCTACTAGTAAGTGTACTAGTGCCTTTTCCTCCCTGATTTTTGGACTTAGTATGTGATACTATAGTCTAGTCCTAATCCGAATGTGATTCCGAGTGAGATTATGAGTCTTGAGTAGTGATTTTAGCCTAAGTAGGCTTCTCTGAGGTAGTTTTAGCTTAAGTAGCTTATTTAGCTTGAGTAGCTTGCTAGTGTCTTACTTAGTTTTCGATCCGTTTAGTAGTATTTTCGAGGTTCGCTACTTGAGAGGCTAGTAAAGTACTAGTGTGGCGGATCCGGCCGTATTCTGTGTATTCCCTGAAGATTTCTACTAAATCTAGTAGTCTGGATTACTAGTCGTATGAAGGTGATATATTAATAGCTTTAAGTAGTAAGCTACAGGCTTCGCGGATTAGTACTTTAGCCTCGTTCGAGGCTTGGTTCTGGAATTGACGTTGATTTCCGAGGTTTTGGTGTTCCTTATCGATATCGCTATCGATATTGCTCGAGCTAGGGCCTCGCTTTAGCCCGTTCTGGGTGCGGCTCGCACGAGCCGCACTAGCCGAATTAGTCGAGGGAAAAGGGGCTACGAGTTCGTCTAAGGAGATAGGGTTTGCGGTTAAATCGAAGCTGAAACGAGCCCTCTAGCTAAGTCGAGCTAGTGGGGAGGTATCAGGTAGCTATAGCTGATCCGTAGGGCCCTCTAGAAGCTCTCCGAGGTCCTGGGGGTCCGTAGTGGGGGGGCTAGAGCCCGGGGGGTCTAGGGGGGCCATTTAGCCTACTCTAGTTCTACTTATAGTAGGTTCTAGAGCCTGGGGCCAAAGGGCTGAGGTGTATCGAGTGAAGTCTGAAGGTAGATGAAGTCCTTAGGTGAAAGTAAGGGGGGTGAAAAATCCGAAAAAAAGTTGTGTGTTTTGTGTGATATTTTCATTTGTTTGGAGACTGGTCAGTCTTTAACTTCACCGTTCTCTTGGAAGAAACTCCAGGCAGAATTTACAATGCGGTGCGCCCTTCATCTTTGGTTGCTCCTCAGCACCCTCGCCACTCTTTTATCTGCAGCCTGCTCTACGTTTCCCCTCACTCTCGATAGTTGCGCTGTTCCGGGCACTTCCCTCGATTCCTATGGAGTGCTGCTCATGCTGTCTGCATCATCACAACTCGTGTGCGTTGTTCCTTCGACGGTGGTCAACAGTACTCTTGTGATCGGCTCCGACTACTGCCAACATTTTGCCAACGGGACTGTTGCTCAGTGCGAATCACTCTCTGGAAATACATTCAACATCGGCGCAGCCGGAGCGTCCTACAATAATGCATCGACTCCAAGCGCCATACTTGGCTCCAACCCCGTGTGGTATCAAATCAATTCGCAAGCACTAGATGCCGGAAACACTTCACTGTTTTTACCTCCCAACACTATACCTAATTACCCCATTGGAGTCATCACAGGCGGTGATAATCAGAACGAAGGCCATCTTGGACTTGCACCCGAGTCCCAATTCCTGCAAGCTGCCTATAACAATGGCATCATCAGCCAAATGGGGTTCGGTCTGGATGCTGGAAGCCAGTCTATCGCAAATCAACGGCCCGGAAAGATCGTCCTGGGTGGATATGATCGAGCCAGCATGAATGAACTCGTACCAACAGCAGTATATCCAATCGGCACGCCAAGTGGTAGCGAAAGGGATTGCCCGCTGCAGGTTAAAATTACACAGCTCACTCTCCGGTTTCCTTTATCGGGGGGCAACTTCACAGAGTTCAACCTCACTGAGGCGGGAATCGATGTCCCAGCCTGTGTGGAGCCGCAAGTACCACCCTTTGACAAGCGATATTTGCCTTTACTGACCTTGAGGTATAGATACGACAATCTCTTCAGATTCCCGCCGACTATACTCGAAAACATACAGCAGCGGACTGGTTGGAGCCCCGATACAAAAGCCGATCCGAGCCTTCTCATCGCTGAGCCAGGTCTCTTATACCCGCCGTCGATAGCCTTTAATGGTAGTCTTATAATCAAATTACAAGGTTATGACGGCCAGGTGGAAATACCGAACTACGAGATGTCTCAGCCGCTAAGAGGTATTGCTGCCAATGGCACACGGATCTTGAATAATAATCTCACCGAGCTGAAAATATTTCACGAGGCTCCCCTACTCAACACTGCCATATTGGGGAAGGTGTTCCTTTCAAAAGTAAGCAATACACCAGCAACCCTCTGCGATCTGCCAAAATTAACTTCAAGAGGTATATTTGATCGTCGATTATAACCAGAGCCAATTCAGGCTCGCGCCCAGTCACCCCCCGGAATCCTCATTCTCAGACATTGTCCCTCTCAATTCTACATCACCCCAATGCTCAGAAGGCTCCAATTCAACTCCAAAGTCCAACAAACTTGGTGGTGCTATCATAGCTGCTATTGTTATCAGTGTTCTCTTACTGGTGGCGATTATAGTGCTGATAGTGGTGATTGTCTTCTATAAACGCTCAGAACCATTCAAAAAGCGCGTCCACATGCTCCGCCCGGCATGGTTGCGTCAAAGGACTCATGGTGACATTTCCACCACCGAAGGGATTCTAATGACGCCGCAGGACGCCGGAAATGGGGAGCCAACGCATACCAGGGGCAATGAGCCCCCTGCTCCATCAACATCTTCTCCGGCACCAGCGGCTCCGGTGACTATTCTTCAAGGACAACACCCTTCGCAAGATAGCAATTCTATACCGCAAGTGACCACAACAGGTTCTCAACGTCCTATTCGTGGAAGGCAACCGCCACATCCCGAAGTGTATTAAGACAGCTGAGCCTGCCATCCCCAGTTGTTAGAGCATATGCTTCAGATAGCAGTTGGCATGTATACTGTAATAATTAATCATTAATCTTGGCATCCTCGGGCGTATTTGAAGCAGCCAAGAGTGACCAACCTTACGCCAAAGACATCCCTCCCAGCGTTGACTTCAATTGCTCGACAGCGGCTCATCTAGCTTCTGGCGAAAGGTAGTTCCGTATGACAATGGCCTCGCTCTCATAGTACTCCGCGTTTTTGATAAAACGTGACTTCTTTTCTTCGGGCGTAGACTGATTCTCGATAATCTGCCGACTATGCTTTGCATATGCGGTGCAGATTTTCAGGTCGTATTCCAATAGTTCCTTCGTGTGTTTAACAAAAAACTTGTCCCAAATCTCTTTTGCGGCCTCCAGTTCCTCAAACGCTCCCTTTGTGTCGCGTTGCCCCAGTCTAATCTCTGCTTCGCTAAGATGGGACTTTAGCTGCAAACAGTTAATGATGATATTTCCATGTTCTGAGATGTGCGTACCAGGGTAGATTGGGATCGATCCAATGTATCCAGAGAGGAGAGCTGGGGACTGATACCCAGTTTTCTCTGCTCATATTCCACTCTCGCCTTACTCAACATGAAATCAAGCATGTCTGCCTTACACCTGAGTCTTGCTTCGTCGATAAAGCAAGACTCGAATTTTTCCACGATTTTGCGGATGAGTTCATCCGCAACCTGCAATGAGCCTATAGCCTTCTTGTGCCATTCGTCGACAGTGTCAATCTTCTTTATCCCGTCATGGAAGCAACTGCTAAGCTCCATGTAGTCTTCCTCTGACCTTGACGGGTGAGAATTACGGGCTGTACGGTACTTCTCGAGTCCGGCATAACCCATGCCCATCCACACAACAGCTTCACTAAGAATACAACCGAAAGACCAGATGTCGACGCCTTGTGATGTCTGAGCCGAAGTATTCAGCCAGCGTTCGCGAAATCGAAAACATTCTGGAGGTCCTAAGCAGCACATGTCAATGGGAGGCTAGCACAATAAAAGGTTGATATTCATGAGAAGCTGCAACATACCATACATAATAGTTCCACATCCGTCGACGGCCATAGGCTCCCCTCGCTTTCCATCTGTTGCCTTGAACAGGCTAATTCCGAAGTCGGTCAACTTGAAACAACACTCGTAATCAGAACTTCTGCCGTTGCTAAACACGAGAATATTCTCTGGTTTGACATCGTAATGCCACCTAAGAATTGTCAACAGGCGCATTTGAGTACTCAATCTCAATAACTACATACCCGGCTTGCTCCTCACTGTGGTCCCCGGTCTGAGGGGTAATTGTATGTACGCTATATAGAGCCTTTGCAATCTCACAGAAATGCTTCCAGAAATTCACGATATCTTGAAGCTCGGAGGGCGGTTTAGTTTTCTGGAAGAATTCTTCAAGGTTCCCCCTATCTGCGTATTCAACAATGACATAGCTGTTGCACTTTTCATCTTCATTCTCGGTCTGGTCCTTGGGATCTTTCTCCTGTTCAAAATCACAATAGAACGTAGTGATAAGTGGAAGTTTGGGATTTTCGCTCAGTGTCTTGTACGCTTTCGTCTCACACTTGTAACTTTCTCTTTCGGAAGGATGATAAGTTTTGAGTGCATAAGTATTCGACGGCTCGCTGCACATATCCTATCATGTTGTCAACATCATAATCTATGGCCAGTATGAGAGTAACTTACGGTGGTAGAATTACCATGAGGAGGATGCTCACCTCGGAGAAGGTTGTAGCATGCGTGTATTCCAATCTTAGACACTGTCCCGCTCCCGCCAGTGTTCAATATTTTCATTGCCGTTATGGGGAGTATCCTTTTGTGTGAGGAAATCTTTTTTTTCATTCGGTCCTTGAATAAGACGGCACAGAATCTCCACTGGTTCTCCTCAAACTCGAGCCAGAAATCAGTCCTGCCCTTATCGGTTGGAAAGTTGCCCGGCTTGGATGTGAAAGGTAAGTGTTCGTCATTGAATTCATTGTATCTTACAAACTTATGAATACGATGAGGTTTGTCGATTGCTATGAGAATGCATAGTATTGAAGTGTAATTTCTCAGTACGTCGTCACAATCAGGCTTATTGCACCCGTTTTCCTTGTACAGAGCATTGAGAAGCTCCTTGAGTCGCTTGCAGTTGCGTTCTCCGAGGTATTTCTTGACCTCTGGAATACAGACGAAGTGTTGATTGCTGATTACAGAGCGAAGTAGGACGTGGTCGCTTTCCAAGAACCCCTTGAGCTCACGAATGGAAGCAAGCTGGGGTGATCCGTGATTCTGGGTGCGAGCTCCAGCCATTTCGAGCGCAGCGCGTCACCCACGCTTGGTGAGAGTTGATCGAAGCTTGGCAAGCAGAGAGGGGAACTCGAAAATCGAGACAGAAGGCTGTTGAGGTTGATGTAGGAGACTTGGCGCGTCGACGGTTGGCGTGACAAGATGACAACGGGATCTTCTGACTAATCTACAGGGGCCGCCAGTTGGGTGGCCGGGGTTGTGAAGTTGCCGTGCAGGCAATCAAATTCAGCGATACAGTTTTCAATTGTTGTTTCAATATTCATATTGACGGAATCTCACCAAAACGCCCAGAACTAACTTTATGGGAATATGATATTATTCATTTATTGGTTGCGCCGCTTGCTGTATTTCCAGTAAGCCATCGACTGGCAAATCCTTCCTCCCAGTAATGAAACTCCACTACCCCGCTACCCCACTACGCCTCTTCTACCCCGCCAATGCGCTGTAGGCGTAGCGCAGGTAAAACAAATAGAAGCATCGGGGCTCAAAAAAGACGAGTACCTACAGTCCGATCCTGACCCCTCATATTCCAATGAAATATTGCAGCTGTAATATTAAGCATGCTTCAGCATGTCCACTTGCAGTTGTCTCTGCCGTTGCTCTACCTCTTTCCTATCAATCCACCAATACACCCCGTACCAAGCTATAAAAACTGCAACCATTAATGGCAGACACATGGATA
The DNA here is from genome assembly GCA_021399465.1 of Hyaloscypha sp. PMI_1271. Taxonomy (NCBI): domain Eukaryota; kingdom Fungi; phylum Ascomycota; class Leotiomycetes; order Helotiales; family Hyaloscyphaceae; genus Hyaloscypha; species Hyaloscypha sp. PMI_1271. The sequence goes on along the minus strand of JAJTUS010000266.1, from coordinate 49,617 downwards.
AGAATAGTGCTAATGCGCCAGGATAAAACATCTTGAGAGTCCGCCCAGTACTGTCGGTTTGGAATTTTATAATATCTGTGCTCATGATGGTCTAACGACGTCAGCGAATTTGGTTGACAACAGTGGGAAATGCGGATTGGAAATCAACATTTTAGCGCCGATATACTTGCAGAAATGAAGGTTCCGGGCAAGAAAAAGAGCGTAACGAGGGTGATGATGCGCATGGATACTGTTTCTGACTTGGTCTTGCGGGCAAGAATATGCATGTCCATGGTCATTAACTCCATATTCTGGCTTGACTCGTGCGCTCTAAGAGCAAGAGCATTGCTGGCTTCGATATCTTGAAACTGGAGGATTGCGTAAAGCTATTTTTAACGATTAACTACAGGACTATAAAAAGATGTTCCAAGCTTACCAAGTTCTTCCTATCAGCAACTAATCGGAGCAAATTTGTAGTGCGTAGCTGTTGTGTTTGGAGGTTGCTGATAATACCGCTTATCCTTATCCCAAATTTCTCTATTTGCGGTTGGCACCCACTGATGAGATCTTGTGGGCAATGCTTAGATGAGACAACTGCACTATAGTGCTCTCGAAGTCGTTTTAAGATATCGATATTTGACTCTAGCATAAGACGGATCTCGTTTGCTCTATCTTCAATTGTCTGAACCTCTAGAAAATTGTCGAAGGAGAACTGGGTATGGTTTGAGAAAGGTGAGCTAATAGATGCTTCGGAACGTGAACTCACGCTCGGTGTTCCCGGATGGTTCCCTGCTGGTGGTCGAGCTGTAGCAGCTTGCTGCACTTTTACAGCAAAGAAGTATCCAGTTTTCTGACTCAATCTCTCTTCCAGATAGATGAGATACCATCTCCAGGTATCACTACACCAGTCAGAGATAATCGTATGGGTCGCAAGTGAGACCGCAAATGGGTTGCTTTGAGAATCGAGATCGTCTACATTGGTTTCAGTAAGATCCGCGGCAGCCTCGATTCGTTCCTTGATAAGCTTGTTTCCCTTTACAATCACCCAGAGAGCATTTCCAGTCACTGTGTCCAATGAATGGTAGACTGCAGCTTGTCGAATAGTCCACGGCAATTCTGGTTCGTAGTTATTTGGCTCCACGGACTTTAGGTTATAACACATGCGCAACTCTCTCCCCGATCGGCCTAGCTCTGGTAACTCGAGACGACCGTAGGAGGGGTCAAGTCGAGAGTCTTCTCGGAAACTACTAAAGTTCATATCTCGAGGTCCTTCTTGGCTCCCAAAAGGGAATAAAAAGTCGAGAAACGCGGGCATAACTTGATGATAGGATAGAATATAGGTCAGCAGCTCCCGACTGGCATATAATCTTTCTCTCGAGTTCGGAGCAGTAAGAAACCTGAAAAGAGTGTTATCGCAAGTTTATGCGCTACAATGGTGAAATAGGAACTTACAGAAATTTAAAAGCTGTAATTGGGTTTGAATCAGATGCTGAAGGAGCAGATCTTGAGATGTGGGCTTTCAAATCCAGTAGACTGGAAATGACAGAGGACTGGCTTTCTGAATCGAAGTATAACCCATGTAAGCTTGGAGACAAATATACAGGAGGGTTTGGACATGACTAAAGCCACTGGGTAGTATTTTGTTATCGTGAATCGTGTTGCATCTCGTCTGGGCTCAACACTGAGAAGAGAATTATGGGTACAAAGGATTTACCTCGTGTTTGAACGTTATAGACCATCAAGGCTAACTTTCCATTCCCTTCATCAGAGAACAATTCCACTTCCCTTGTATCCAGTCGCTCCAGGTATTCATTCAGCTTGTGCATATGAACGTCATGGTGTAAGAGGTTCTTCGGAAAGCTTGCAGCCTGATCGCAAGAAGTGATGAAACGCTCCATCGTCCCAGAATAGAGTGTAGAAAGTTCGAGGGCGGGTAGATCTTCAACGCTATGAACGGTATTGGGAGCTTTATGGAGATTAGCAATGGGTAGGTGAAGGCGAATTGTTTGAAAGTCGTGGGTTCGCCTTTGTGCGACTACACTGTGACCACTGGATGAGGCTTGACCCCAAAGATGCACGTATCAGTACTTCAAGCAAAGTCTGCCCGTGGAACTGCCCACGAATAGGCAGCTTGTATTTCAGAAAGATCCTTTGCAAATTGTCAAGGCTCTCGGAACACCTGCAGCACGATCGACTCACCGAGTAGCCCAGCCTGTTCAAGCTGCATCCAATAGATCAACATCTGGTACCAACTGGCCCCCAGAATAGCATTCATATACCCGGAGACCGTGATCGGGCACCATTGGGCACAAATGGAAACTTCAATGGACAGCGTCCTCGGGCGAGGGCGTGGCTTATTTCACGACCAACATTGAACTGTCCCTTCCTTGGCTGACCTTGTCATCTAAGAAGATAAAAAGGCTGGGAAACCCCCCAAATCTGTCCGCTCAACAATCTGAAGATTAAAGGACCATAATCAAGTCACAGGTTCATATTCACCCAAGGTCAACCCTGAAAGAGTTACACGAGAGATTGGCGGTTCAGTCTTCCTTCACCTCAACCCCGGGAAAACATTAGAATTAATTTACATTCAACTCAAATCGAGAAGAAGCAAACTACGCAATGATCCGAGAGAAATTTCCGAATTACGGCTTGAAAAAGGATACAATAGAAACCTTCTTGAGGGGCATATTTCCATACCAAACCGAGCCTTTTAAAATTGAGGTAAGATTAACATTTCCCCCTTGATATACAAGAGTGCAAGTGATGGAAACTAAAGGAATCACAGCCCATAGGAGATGACTGGTTTTTCACAATTGAACGGCCCTTGGAAGAGGTAAGATATAGTGGTGCGAGAAATGCGCTGCTATGAAAACGGTCTAACAGCTGGATATAGGCTGAGAAAAATGAACTGAGACGCCAGAGAAGGAGAGACGAGTGAGAATAACTGATTGAGAAGATGTCGGATATCATATACTACAAAGCGTTAGTGGTCCAGCAGCCATACACGATAATTGGCCCGAGGATTATTCACATATTAGAAATGTTGTCTATTCCAGAATTCCTGGTTACAAGTGGGCGGATGCTTTGGCCAGCCAGCGCTGCTATCGGTGTTATGGTATGGGAATATGTTTTGCGATTGGGAGGATCATAAACATTATTATATTCGGACACGTTAAAAAGGCCTGCATGGATGCCAGCATTGTGTCACAAAGCGTATTCTCAGGACTCATTTGTACCGCAGATTCGCCAGGGCTTCCAACACTTGTCGTATCTAGGACGATGACTTCCTCCGTGGAGCTTTCACGGGAGACATCTAGGAACGTCGTAGGCCTTGTTTAAGCTGCGAAATTGTCGCAGGGGGGCTGCTAGGCAAGTATAATGGCGTGGTGATTCCTTAGCCTCATTATACCCCAATTGGCTACAGAGAGCTTTGATACCGGGGCTTCTAGTTGACTCTGTATTGATGGGCGGCATGATTGCAAATAATGGGACGGACTTTGGAAAAAATACAAGAGAAATGAGATCGAAGGAAAAAAGGGAAGTGACAGTACTTCAACGATTGCATGGAGGAAGTCTGCCACGAGCATTGAGCGCGTTGGATAGACGGAGGGCGCGTAGACGGCGAATCAGCGAGCTAACCATGACATTGGAAACGATCAAAATTGATGCGGGCTAGGGAAGAGAGTGTGTTTAGATATTATAAATTACTATTCTGCCTACAACGAAAAGAAATCTTCCCCTAAGTGTTCTATCTCTTTCTCATCTCTGAGGTATTTTGTATCGTACGCGATCCCTGGTCCGGAGTATCGAGGATTTGGGTATCTACAAATCATCACCGGCTAGTTCGTAATCCGTAAGGAAGCGTCGTGACGCCGTAGTACCAGGTGAAGATGGTGGGGAGAGCGCCTCGTCGGTCAAGAATAACCAGTAGTCTACCTCATCAGAGTACTCGAATAACTCATTTAGTGACGAGCTTATATACGACCTAATCTCATACTTAGACCACATCTCAAGTTTTAATTTTTTATCTGATAAGCGCTAGTATTTGACGACTTGTGATAGTAATATCGTCAGGTTCTGAATGTCAGACTTCAAACTCGATTTAAGTTAGTATAGATATGCTATAAGGGTATCTTCTTAGTATACTATAAGTGCCTAAAGGCTATAATGATTAAATTAGCTATTCGATAGAGGGAGTACTTACTTCTTGTAACTTACGTCTTATTTGATAAGTCTAGAGGGAGGAGGAGTAAGATAGCTATAACAGCGAGATTAATGCAATAGTCGAGGCTCAAGGTTCAAAGAATCTCATGTATTGAAAATACTAAGCTAAGGGGCAAAGAAGGGAGGAGTCCCTCGACCTTTAAGATAGTCTTACCAAGATCCCTAGCTTAGTCCCGCGTTTCGCCCCTAGCCCCTAATACCTAGCCCCTAGTAGATTATATAGAGGTACTAGTTATTATATCACCCCCCTTATAGGAAAATCCTAAATACCCTTATTTAGGGTATAATTTTATATAAAGAATAAAGGAAAAAAGAAAAAATCGCGTCTATATACCCTATTTCGTTCTCTCAAAGCGGCTACTTGTAGTCAAATCATAGTCTCGACTCTACTAGCTTAACCTAGTTTTCTATACGTTCTAACTAATCCTCCTTATCTATCGCCCGAATCATACTAATACTAGCCTCGATAATATTATCTAAGATACTTGTATATATGATAGCTAATAGTAGGACGGTTACTAATAGGCGAGCTCGGTTAGGTACTAGTAGATCAAGGGTATTCGTTGAGTTAAGCTTTGATTTAGAGGACTTCTTAGCCTTTTTCTTCTTAAGGGTATTAGCCTTTAGCTTAGGAGTATTGTCCTTTAGTCACTTGTTTTCTTTCTAGAGGTTCTCGATTATCTTATTAGCCTTAGTAAGCTTAATAAAAGCGTTATTAAGTTATTCTTCGAGGGTCTCATTTATCTACTATTTAGTAACTAATTAGGCATATTTATCGTAGAATCTGATAACTTTGAGTTTTATGACCTTCTCTAAATAGCTCTTTTAGAGGTCCCTACCGACTTCCTTCTTAGTAGCTTCTACTAGGTCATTGATATTAGTAGGGTATTCCTTATCCTCCTTAGCTTTTAGGAGCTTTCGCTATACCTTAGTCTCGCTCTAGTGCTTATAGCGGGGTCCTAGGCTAGTAGTAAGTAGTTATTTATTACCGATATATCCTATATCTTCGTCGGCGGCTAATTCCTCCTTATTAGACTCCTCGCTCTCCTCTACTCTCTTCTACTTGAGTTTCTCGGGTATAGGGGTAACTTTCTATACTTTCTTATTACTCTTCTTCTTCTTAGAGGATTTGGAGGGTTTCTTAGTATTCTTTAAGGGGGTTTTAATAATATTCCTGAAGCTATTTATAGTATTTTGGATATCGTTCTTAGTCTTCTTAGTTATCGGATCAATATCTTAGGGGTTCTCGTTATCCTCTCTAGTAAGATCGAAGGACTTATTCTTAGCTAGGTCGATAAGAATGATAGGCTTTCTCTTAGGGGGAAGGATAAGGGGTTTATCCTAGGTAGGACTATTACTACTATTATCTAATCCACTAAGGGAGCTCTTAGGGTTATTAACTTCCTTATCAAAGTCCGTTACTCTATCGTCTAGTTAATCTCTAGCTTCGTCGGGAAGGGGGTTTATGTCGTCGGTCTCACTTCTTAGAGGAGGGGTATTAGGTATTTCTATATTGGGTAGGGGGCTAAGGCTATTAGAAATATCTATAGTAATATTTAATCCGCTATTAGGAATATCGATTCCGTTAGTAGGAGTATTAGTTCCGTTAGTAAGAGTATTAGTTCTATTAGTAGGAGCGTTCTTTTTATCCTCTTCTTCTTATTAGTATATCTCGACTTATTCCCTAGGGACGATATTACCTTTAGTATCTATATAAGTAGATTTACTAGTATTAATATCTATTATCTTAGTATAGAGTAAAGCTAAGGCGCTAGTAATACTACTATCTGGGCCGAGCTTCTGAAATATATTAAGAATAGCTAGTATAGTATCTAGTAAGGTACTAATATTACTATTCTCTTAAGCTATATCTATAGCTAGGTCGTAGTATTAGTAGTAGTAGAAATAGATATAGTTATAGGAATTAAGGTAATTAAGAGGGATTTCGCGATATTTTATAAGGTAGAAAGTTATAAATTCACTCTTATCTTAGCTTTATAGATTTACTTTTCCCTAAGCGAGCTACTCTAGTAGTAGGATATATCGAGGTATAATAAAAGGGAGGTTTTTGCCTAGTTATAGGGAAGGAATATAGTACTAAATCGTATAGCTAAATAAAGGGAATACGCTTTAGGTTTAGATAAAACCTAGAAAATATCTAGTTCTTTCTTCTCTTCCTCTAGATCCTAGAGCCCTTATACTAGGGTTTATCGTTATTAGGGTAGTTTTCGTCGAACTTATCCTCCTCTATATATCTAATCTAGTAGTTCAAGTAGATAGGAGGTCCTACTTCGTCGGGATTTTACTCGTGGAATCTTCGGAGTTCTAGAGTAGAGTTCTTAAAGTTCGATATAAGGTACTATTCGTTATCTATATCTTATCCCTTCTACTCTACTTTATAGTAGAGTTTACTATAGAGTATCCTAGAGGATAGGATCCTCTCGACCTCTTATTCTAGTTTACTATTTACCTTTATTAAGTCTAGCTCCTTATTCGTTTAGCTAGGTAGAGGGTTACCTAGGTCCTTATAAAGTCTATCTATATAGAAGATTAGTTATATCTTATAGGATAATAGGAGGTCTAATTTATAGGAATAGCCGACTATTTAGATAATTCTAAATAGTCTAACGAGAGGGTAGTCTAGCTTATCTAAAGGTTAGTCTATTTTCTATATCTTTTTAATTATATAGACTATATCCTCTAAGCTAAAGTTAGGTTCTCGCCGTTTCTTATTAGCTTATTTAGCCTATTATTCTTAGGCCTTAGCTATATATTATCGGGTATAAGTAATTACTATATCGATTCTCTTAGCCTACTATTATACTTCTTCGTGATTTAGTTTCTCCCTTAGTATCTTAAACTTCGTAGTCGAGAGTATCTAATCGAAGTCTAGTTAAGGTTTATACCTATAGTTAATTATTAAGGGCAATAAGCTAGTCGATTCGGGAGGGTAGGCGGCGCTAGCGGCGTTAAGTACTAGGAGTAAGTCCACCTAATTATCCTAAAAGTAGTTTATAAAGGAGTATAGTCGTATATTAATTATCTAGTTAATAATCTCTATCTAGCTATTAGTTTAGGTATATTCTATTATCGAGAGCTTTAGTTTAGTCCTAGTTAATTTCGATAATTCGTCTATAAAGTCTGAAATAAACTAGGGGCCTCGATTACTAGTAATAGTTAGAGGAGAGCCCCTAAATCGCTAGATATATTAGTAGAAGAGGCTAATAGTAGTCCTTACTATAGTATTCTTCGTAGTAGGTAAGCTAATATAGTATTTAGATAACTAGTCGACTATAATAAAGATATTATCATATCCTTTACTCGTTAAGCTAAGGCTATAGAAATCTATTAATAAGTCGTCCTATATCTTTAAGGGGACTAGTAAAGGGTATAATAAGCTAGGCGTCTTATCCCTTAGCTTATAAGATCTCTAGTATTCGTAGTAGTTTACTACGAACTAATCGATATCCGCTAAGAGGCTAGGCTACTAGTAGAGTTATTTGACTAGGATCTTCGTCTTATTCCGACCCGGGTAAGCTATAGTTATTATACTATAGATTTATCGAAGGAGTCTAGTTCGTAAGTAGTTATAGTTATCTAGTACTATAAGCTTCTTACTATAAAGTAGGTAATCTCTAGATATCTTCTATAAGTTAGTCTTCTAGCGAGCCTTCTCTCGATTATCCTCTAAAGATAGATCTATAAGATTTACCTATATAACCTTATTCGTGACTATTAGTTTATTGATTCCTCTAGGCTTCGAAAGGGGAGGAATAGCGACTAATTCATTAATAGTAGCAAGGATTATACTAGGATAGAAAACTATATATATCTTTTTAGCCTCTTTAGCCTACTTCTATATAGTCGTGAGCTCGTCCTTCTTAGATAAGATATTAGTAATCGTGTTCTCTTTACCTAGTTAATAAGTAATCTAAAAGTAGAATAATAATAAGATATCTATCTATCGTATCTATTACTTATTTAGGAACTTCTTTGTCCTAAAGTACTCAAGTACTTTATAGTCTATAATAATAAGAAAAGTAGGTAGACTAATTAGTTCTACCCGCTATTCTTATAGCCCTTAGACGATAGTAAGTAGTTCTTTATCATAGATTTTGTAATAAAGCTAGGTATCCTTAAGAGCCTTAGAATAAAAGGCGATAAGGTACTATTATCTATCCTTAGTACTCTTCTAGGTTAGTACTCCTATAGTAGCTAGGTCCGAATAGTTAGTTTCTAGTTAGGTTTCTCGGTCGTACCAAAAATAGAATAGTATAGCTACTAAGATAAGTAACTCTCTAAGGCGTTCAAAGGTATCTCATTAATTCTCGTTAAGTATGAACTTCGATAGTATATCCTTTTCTATTAGTTAGTTTAGGGAGCAGGAGACTCGCCTATAGGCCTATATAAACCTCTAGTAGAAGTTATAGAAGCCTAGGAACGACTAAACCTCTTTTTTAGTTATAGGAGGGTCCTAATCCCGGATAATAGTAGTCTTAGTAGGGTCTACCTAGATACCTTAATTAGAGATAACGAACCCTAGGAATATCGTCTTCGATACCTCGAACTCGTACTTACGGATATCGACTTATAATCTAGTATCCTCGAGTTTCTATAGGACTATTCGGATATATTATTAGTATTCCTTCTTATTCTTAGAAAAGATTAGGATATCGTCTATATAAGCGGAGTAGAAGCTATCTAAATAGTCGATTAGGATAGTATTCATATATCTCTAGAATATTATAGGACTATTATAGAGTCTAAATAGTAAAACTACTAGTTCATAGGAACCGTACCTCGTCTAGAAGGCTACCTATACTATAGAGCTTAGCTCTATTAGGATCTAGTTAAAGGCGTATCTAATATCTAGTTTAGTAAATACCGACGATTCTACTAAATAGTCGAGTGTTTTAGTAATAAGTAGTAGAGGGTAGTAGTCCTTCTTTGTTAGGGTATTTAGTTAGTAATAGTCGATATAAAAGCGTAGGCTACTATCCTTTTTCTTAATAAATAAGATAGGTGATAAGAAGGGGGAATCGGATAACTTAATAAAACCCTTCTTTAGGTTCTTAATTAAGTACTCCTATATTTTTCCTAGTTCTAGGGAGCTTATTTTATAGAGGTGAGTTACCCTTATTAAGGGGTCTAATTTATCGAAGTAGAGTTTATAGTCGAATAGCCGAGACTATAGTAGTATATCTACTACTTTTCTCGAGAAAGCACTAACTATATTATCGAGCTAGGAGGGTAATATAGTCTAAAGCTCCTATAGCTTACTAGGGTCAAAGAATAAGGTATCACCGAGAGTATCCTATTCATCTATATCGAGAGTATATATGAGGTCACAGGTTTAAGCTAAATACCTAGCTAAGTAGGTTTTTGGATACTTAGAAGCTATTAATAAGGATAAGTATTTACTCGGTTTCTGGCCTCGTTTCTCTAGCTTATAGTTAATCTCATTAATAGTAATAGATCTAACGTAATTATTAGGATCCTTTATACTAAGTTAGAAGGCTACTATACTAACGAGGTATATAGAATAGTCTATTAGTTTACTTATATCGATAATATTAAGGTTTAATTCCTCCTTCTTAGACTAGTATTCGGCTTTCCGAGTAAGGAGGTCTTATAGAGGGGTAAGGGACACTATTCTATTACCCTCTAATTCTTCTATACTCGTCCTCTTTAGGACCTAAGTTATAGCGTCTCCTAGCTATCTAAGTTAGTTCTATCGGTAGTCTAGTAGTATACCGTATTTAGTAAGCTACTTCCTCCCTAGGATTATATCGTGAGAGCTTAGGTTAGCGGATAGGAAGTATTATCGGGTCTAGAGGTATTAGTCGATTTTTAGGTCTATTATAATAACTTACTAGATAACCTTACTAGGTTATCTATTGAATCCTCGAAGGGGGACAGGATCTAGAAGTATATATACTAGTATATAGAGTACTCTAGTTAGGGGGTAGACGTGCTTTTAGTTAATTAGAGTATACGTGTTTACCCTAGTATCTACTAAGTACTAGAAAGTTATAGTATTTCTCTTCTAGTAGACCCTATATTCGACTAAGAACTACTCCCCGCTAATAAGTTAAGTGAGGTCTACTAGTTCTTAGTAGAGCTCTTACTCTAGGAGAGTTACCTCTATACCTAGAGCTAGACTTTTCCTGAATTATCGTCGTCGGATTCCTCTTTAGATAACGGATAAGAATCATATTCCACGTCATTTAGGTCTAGTTCGCTTATTCTATCCATATAGTCTTCCTTAAGATAAGTGACTTTATAGGTATTCGGATAGTCCTTTTTAATATAGCTAGTCTTCCTATATAAGTAGTAGTTAAGTATCTCAGGTATTTCTAATTTCTTCTCGAATTCCCGGTAGACTAGCTCCCTTAGTCGTGAAAAGACTAGTTAGGTTATTAGTTCTATTAAGTATAGGTTAATAACTAGTCCCTGATTACTACTATTCTTCCTAGTCTAGGGAGTAGTATAACGGTAGATCGTTTCTATTAGGCGATTTTCCCTAGATTACTAGTTCTTAATTAAGAGAAGCCTATTCTCTTATTCTATATACTATTCGGCGAGATCCCTAGGTATATCGAATTTCTTATCCCCGAGGCTCTTAAGTAGCTCTAGATTCATCTTATCTAATAGATCATTATACTAGTCGTCTATCGATTTCCCTAGTTTAGTCGTGAGATAAGTAAATTTAGCCTAGAATACCGGGAACGCTTTATCTCCTTATTAAAGTCGTCGGTAGTCCTCCTTCGCCTCTTAGTATTCTATTTCTTTACTTTTACTATAGGCTTATTAGAGGATCTTAAAGATCTATTTAACTAACGAGATTTGTCTAACTAAACTAGGTTCTAGTCAATTACGTATAAGGTCCCTAGCGTCTCTAGTAACTAGTCGTACTATATAGGTAATCTTTAGGGGTTCACTATTAAACTTAGTAGAGTTCTATATTAATTTATTCCTTATATCGAAGACTTAATCATTAATCTAATAGTCGTCCTTACTAGTAAATAGGGCCGGATCCTTAATTCTAACGAGTCGGGGTCTATCGTTATAACCCGGTAATACTAAGCCCTAGTACTACCCTCTAGGTAATTCTCTTATTAGGGAACATCGACTTTCCTGAATATCTACTTACTTATTCCTCTATTTCACTATATCTAGCTAAGTAGTTCTCTCCTTTTCGTGAAGGTAGTTAGTAATCGCTTCTAATTCGTTAATTCTATTATTTAACTAGTTAATATAAACGTAGGCTTTCTAGCTATAGTCTACTTATTAGTCGAGTATATTATAGTATTCGTTAATAAGGTCTTCCCTAGCTATTAATTTCCTTCGTTCGATAGGTGTCTTAGGCGTGTCTATACTAATCTATACCTCCCTATTAACTAATCATGTCTTTATATCGTCATTAGGGAAGGTTCTATACTAGGCCTCCTAGTATTAGTAGTCTATAATATCGAAGTCTTACTCCTCTATTCCGTCGTACTAGGGCCTTTTACTAGCTACGCTAAAGGTTTCTGTACTTAGCCTAAGGTTATCTGAGCTAGATAGTCCGGGCGTATCGTCTATTAAGACTATACCCTAAAGGGGTCTTAGTCGTTTGAGATTAGCTAGCTAAAACCGATTATTAGCTCTCCTTATTTTAAATCAGCGAGCTAAAGCCGATTATCGTCCTTTTTGTTTTAGATTAGTAGACTAGACTAATCCTTCCTTAGGTAGGGGTAGGGCTATTTCTTTCTCTCTCGTTGGTCGGCGAGGGGTATCGTCTAGTCTAGCTAAGGGTCTAACTCCGAGGTTAGCTAGGTTATAGAGGATAGGGACGTCGTCTATTCTAATTAAGGGCCGGACTCTAAGGTTAATTAGGTTATAGAGGACGTCGATTCCTCTTTATTTTAAGTCGGTAGAATAGAGCCGACTATTGTCTTTCCTTATTTTGAATCGGTGGACTATAACTAATTATCGTTCTTCTTTTCTTTGAGATTCGGGAGGAATACTAAATATTAAGGGTAATATAGCTATCTTCGCCCCCTAAGGACGTAGTACCCTAGTCCTTTATCGGGAGTATTACTATCGCCTCTATAGGCCGGGTCGAGTGAGCTTAGTATTATATAATAGCGAGATTAATATAATAGTCGAGGCTTAAGGTTTAAAGAATCTCATATATTGAAAATACTAAGCTAAGGGGTAAAGAAGGGAGGAGTCCCTTGACCTTTAAGATAGTCTTACTAAGATCCCTAGCTTAGTCCCGCGTTTCGCCCCTAGCCCCTAATACTTAGCCCCTAGCGGATCATATAGAGGTACTAGTCGTCACAATAGCTTTACTAAAGTATTCCACTAACTTTGCGTATATCCTCCCTAGTACTATCTAGTTTTCAAACCTTTTCTTAGTATTTTGACGTGTACTATCCTCTCTTTATAGCTATAGGAGAAGAAAATCAATAAAGATATCTTTTAAAGATCTATTTACTACTTTATGACCGCTATTTGCCGTTTACCTCTTCCTCTTCCTCTAGCGTAGGGTTTACCTTCGGGTCCTTATCTCCTAGTTATATAAGCTATATATATTTGCCAAATATAATCGACGATAGAGTTCAGGAAAGTAAACATCATCATCGGACGCCGCTTCGTATTATATTTGAGACCTTGATAATAGCCCTCCTATCTTGTCCTCTACTATATCTATCGGCTCTACCGTCATAGGTTTTTGGTCCGCACCCGTCGCTGAAAGTGATGTCCTTTGTACGCGGAGGTAGTGCTATAACGGCGAAATTCTATCGGGGCTAGTAATTCTCTGAATCTAGGGTAGTATGTCTAAAGGGATTATAGATCTACCCGTCTCGCTAACTGATTCTCGCGGGCGTACCGCTTATTATTTTTGCGTATAAATCCGAGGCGGCTTAGTCAAAGGAGAGGCTTCTATTAAAATAATACTATCAGTTATCTGTCTAATGAGATGTTAGCGCTCACCTCTATATATATCACAACTATGACCTGGAATTAGAATACTATTATCTAGCCTAATAGTAAAGGCCTAGATCGTAGGTGTGACGGGGGGGTCTAAGGATATAGGATTAAGAGGCGTAGAGGATCTGGGAGTTGGGAAGCCTTCTCGACTCCAAGGGTTCTGTAGCGGGACGACGTCTGTAATAGTAGTAGACTCTACCACTAGCTAACTATAGCAGGTCAGGGGTAGCTCTTCAGCGGCTAGCGCATCTGCGAATAGCTACGCTAGACTTCTGCTTCGGTATTACGAAAGGCTAGCACTTTCAGAGACAAGTCGAGGTAAAACTCCAAATACGTTATCTATATCAGAGTCGTCAGTCTCTTTATCGTCGGTTTCGTCGTCGGTCACGTCATCTGTCACCGTATCTACTTTATCCTTAATACTTAGTAAGCTCACCGCCTTATAGAACTCGTTGGCGGGTTAAGATACATCTCTGCCTATAGACAGATTTGTGTCCTAGGGACAGCTAGGATCCAAAGTGCTAGTATCGCTATACTTTCGATAGTTAGTAGCAAATGATCTGGAAGTAAGAGTAGGACTACGGCTTAATTCGAATCGGTCGATTATGGCTCTTAATAATGCGTCCGCGGAAGTTTCAGAGAGAGGCTTCCGGATGACATTAATATAGGCTTAATTAACCTGTCCACTAGTCCAAATATCGGACAGTGCCTTGAGCAGGTGTGATGAGTATCTATTACTAACAAGAACGTGTGTTATGCTTGTCCAGGCTTAGAGAAGACAATGGAGTTGTTCTAGTGAGTGTAGATTTTCTGGTAGCATCTTCCTAATAGTGGATGTGTTTGGAGAGAAGAAGCGGGCAAGGCGATTCAGGAACAAGGGTTTTTGGGACAAGGGTGTTAGCGCGGAAGGATATTGGCGACAAGGGTTGAGGGATCTTGGGGCAAGAGTTCTAGCGACCAAGGATTTTGGGGGCAAGGGATTTTGAGCACAAGGGATTTTTGAACAAAAGGGAAGTTTGAAACAACAGGAACTAGGCGATCCTTGCTTTTACCATCGGAGGACCGGGATGGGCTCGATTGACGCGTCAAGATTGCGCCCTCCATTGTCGCTCCTCCGCCGATTCGAATACTGGCTGACTGATTGCTGACTGACTTCAAGCTCCTCCCAGACGCTAAAATTGCAGTGCTTTTTGGAGAGACCCTTGGCTCCCCTAAGGTACCTTTCCCGTCTAATGCAACGAGATCCGCGACAAGGCGTAAGGTGGGGCCCAATCCACACGTGATGTGGCTGCGTTGCTCCAATGGGCCTTCATCACCCCCATATTCCAGGGTTGAATGGGCTACATATTTCGTGCTGAGGTATTTGCTGCACTGCAACAAGAAGTTATTACTATAGTCTAGCTTAAATGGAAGACGTTGGGAGAATCGCCGGCGAGATTCCCCAGCTGCAACATGAGTTTTCCGTGTCGTCATCGTTGAGCCTACAGTGTCATTGCGAGGTCCCTCAATTTCAGGAGGGAGACACAGGTGTAGACCCAGATCATCATCTTTTGAAGGGTTTTCGACGCGAAATCGGAGTAGGTTTCTAAGTCGCCATCATGATGTACCATATGATCTGTTGTCGAGGCCGCGGGGTGATGAGGGCTTCTTGTGAAGTTGAAGCCTGGAGCCGCAATATTAAGCCCCCGTTTACCTAATACAGCTTTTCACAGTGTTCCTCATATACTATTCAGAAATCAACATTGTTGAGGCCGAAATTGAAAAGTAATTCATGGATGCCTCTTTGTATCTAATAAAAGTGCTCGAAATCTGGCGTTGGCTTATTGCCATGCTAGTGGGAGACGGGCACGTTTTGAGAATAATGGTTTAAATAAAGAAACTGCATACAATCGAAGAGGATTCGGTGCTCAATATCCCCACCGGTGCTACACCTACAGGTGTAAGCGTCCAAAATGGTCAAGGTGGTCTGTACTCACAGTTATTTTTCGGCGAAAGTGGGCGGAACCGATTTTGCATGGCAGCGGTAAGATCTTAGATGACAGTGTGTGTTGGGTTAATAAAGGTAATTGTTGGCAGGTTTCCCAGAGTCTGTACTTATATTCTCTACAACTCAACAACCTAAGTGTCGGGACATAATGACACGTGATGCGGCCGCTAGCGTGGATTAGGAGTATAACCTCATAATCCACCAGTCTCTAGTCTAGCTCTTCACCTATTGAACAACGAGCAAATCCAACGATTAATAGGCCATACAAGTGCACTAGGTGATACCAACACTAAGAGCTACTCACACAATCCTTACATTATCTTTCCATCTAGATATATGACTCGCATGTACTAGACCAACACCCACTCTTTTATACTCTCTTTTCCTTCTCGTCTGCCGGACAACCAATACGTAATACTGGTTTTCCGATTTTTCCCCTATACGGCCAACAACAAGGTACCGGAGCGGATCGATATCTGTATGATCCTCAATGTCGAATTGTAACCATCCTCTTTCCGCTCCCCGAGAGTCCAAGATTACATGCTGCGAGCCTTTCTGCTCTATCGCGTAATTCCGGAGCTTTCCTAGTGACCCTTGCAAGGAAGCTTTGTGCTTGACATCGAGTTTGAGATCCTTATGCCAGAGGACATCATCGTGAAAAGGAACGCCAACGAACTTGATTCCTCCTAAATATGCTGTCCATGACCACGATGGGACCTTTAGGTCCTTGTGTTCGATCCGCTCCATCATCTTCTCGCCTCCTCGCTGCCAAAGAAGATTTCTGCAGAGGAAGCTATCGAAAACTCCGTAGCTTTCCTGACACCCTAACGTTCGCGCGAGACGAGTTTGTAATCCAGAAATGGCCATCGCTCTGTCTGTGGAATTTGTAAGGCCACGCTTAGAATAGTCCTCATAAAGAGTGTTGATGAAGTCGACGATACGTGCATACCCTGCCTCAAGAAGACGCGTCGGAAAAATAGGATCTAGCGAAAAGTATGGACCCCATTTCGGACTGGAAGTCGGCGTCGAGTCAGGGCTTTTCTGCAAGAAGATATTGATATGAGTCTCACCTTTCTAGTTCGTTAAGGTTCTCGCAACAAACACCTTTCCCACACTCCCAATACATTTGACTAGAGGTAAAGTGAACCGTTCGACGGGATAACACTCTTTCTTGCATTACCCAACCCCGCTTGTTAAGGGGTGATTGGTTCACGTCGGTCTCAAACAGTGTGTCAAAGGATTATTCAAGTTATTCAAGTTATTCATGAATATTCATGAATAACTTGAATAAAATATGAGTAACGTATATCTTAAATAACTTGAGTAAAATAGAATAATTATTCATGAATAACTTGAATAACTATGAATAAATCACGTGAAAGTCACATGACTATAGTAAATCATTATATAAGCTAAGCTAGAACTGATATAAGGCTACTTAAATACTAATTTTCTATAATAATAAACTAATTATCCTCTTTAGAATCTCGCTTTTTCCCCTTTTCCTCTTCTTCTTTAACCTCTTCTAATTTATCTTTAAATAACCCCTAGCTTTTTAAATAAGATATTAACTCAAAAGTACTCTTATTAAGTCTATTACGTAGTTTAGACATAATAAGAGCACCTTGAGAGAAAAACCTCTCACTAGTCGCTAAGGAAGCTGGAATTCCTAAATATTTCCTAGCTATTAAAGCTAAGATAGGGAATCTAGCGGTATTAGACTTCTAATAGTCTAAGGGCTTAGTCTATATATATATTAGTACTAATATATTAAAAAATATTAAGGAAATATCGGGAGATTATTTAATAGAATTTAAGTGAATTCTACTTACTTTTCTATCTTCTCTCTTCTCCTCTAAATAAGTTACTAATTCGTCCTCTATTTTAGAGGTCGAATTAGTAATATATATATCCGAGTCATTGGAATCGGAATTGGAATCGGAATCGGCCATACTAATATCCGAGGTACTAGATCTAGCTTGAGATATATTATAATCGTATTTATATCTAAATTTAAAAATTAGTTATTAATTTATTAAAAACTAATAAAAGGAATTACTTACACGTTATAATTAGTCTTTAATCTATTATATATATCCGAGGATATACCGCTAGATAAGCTAATACGAGTTAATCCTTCTTGTTTAATTCGAGGATTAATAATAAGAGCTAAGTATAAAGCTTTACTTTTATTATCTAAAACGCCTGTTTTAGGATAATATTTTCGAAGCTTAGCTATACCCTTATCGATAGTATCTGTAAATGCTTTATTCTATTAAATATTAGTATAATATTATTAATAATATAAGAAGAGTTTAAGAAAAGACTTACTTTGAATTCTTTTTTGAAATTTTCTAATTTATTATATATTTTATATACCTTAGGTATAATATAATATATAGTAGGGTAGTTTTCGGCTTATAGCTTAGTCGTAGCCTTAATAAATATTGAAATTATATTTAAAATATTATTTAAATAAGTAATTTTAATATTAGTTAAAACTAGACTCTTATCTTTAAAAGCCTTCGAATTCGAGCTATTAATAACTACTTTAATAGCTTTATATATATATAAAAAGTTCTTTAATATATAATAAGTCGAAGACCACCGTGTTTTTTGATCTATATATATTAGTATTAATTAATAATTTAGTAATTAAAGGATTAATTACTTATCGAGTTAAGGGAATCGAGTATTTTCTATATTAAAAGCTTTAATCTGAGCTTCTAATAACCGTCGGTTTTCTTAGTTATATTTAAGGCCTATAATAGTCTTTCTAATCTTTCTCTAAATTAATAAATCTAGAATATATTAATAAAGTTCTTATAAATTATATTAGAAACTTACTTGTTACTTGTTCTCCTTCTTCTTCTTCTCTATCTTTAAGTTCTTTTATTTCTTGCTCATATAAATCTATAGAATAAGAAGTATTATAATCGTTCTTAATAAGAGCTTTTAAAATATCTTGAATTACTAGATTTAATACGTGAGCTATATAAGGGATATCTCCTTGAAATTTAATACATTCCTTATTATAATGCTTTATAAAAGCCTTTAATAAGGTATCGTTTAAGCTAGTATTATCTCGAGTAATACTAAATTAAATATATTAGTAATTATTAACTTTAAATTTAATTTAAATTACTTACCTAGTAATATTATATTCGATATTATATTGTTTTAAAGCTTCTAATAAGACAGAAAGTATATAAATACTAGAGTATATATCGTTTAAGTCTTTTATAGCTAATAAATAAGATTTTAATTTAAAATCCTTATTTATAAAGTATCTATAATATATTAGTATATTTTACTTAATGTGACAATATTCCACCTAGTCACCTGACTATGTCCTACATATCCCATGTCCTATGTCCTACGCTACCACGTGACGCGGCCGCTTCGCTAAGGGAATCTGGATAGAGTACACCTAGGGAAATTTAGGAAGCTAAGCCCTATACGGACTAGCGTATTATGGGGTACACATATACTCCTATAACCTCCTGTATTCTAGTCTTCCCTTCCTTAGCTTTTGTCACGGGTACGGTATTCAGGGCTTGGAAAGCAAGGTAGAAGGTCCCTTATGAAGACGATTCAAAGCTAAGGAAGGAAAGACTAGAATACAGGAGGTTGTGGGAGTATATGTGCACCCCACAATACGCTAGTCCGCATAGGGCTTAGCTTCCTAAATTTCCCTAGGAGCACTCCATCCAGATTCCCTTAGCGAGGCGGCCGCGTCACGTGCAAATGTCAGGTGACTTCAGATGCCAGATGCTAGATGCCAGATGCCAGATGCTAGATGCCAGATGCCAGATGCCTAGGCAGGTGACTAGGTGTGAGAGTGGAATATCGTCACAGCTTTGAATCGTCTTTATAAGGGACCTTCTACCTTACTTTCCAAGCCCTGAATACTATACCCGTGATAGTATTCAAAGCTCATTCCCTTTAATCTTATAGAGGATTTCAAATAAACCAAAAAATACCCCTATTTAACTCCGAATAAAGGTACCGTCACGATTACGGAACCTTAGAACACAAGCTAAAGCTTTAGAATAATAAGAGCAACGAATTACTCTAGACCCTCACACGCTAGTAGTATATCAGAAACTGTTATAGTATAAAAGCTATAATGTACGATTATTGTAATATATTAAAGATAATTAGAGCTAAAGGCTCGGATGCTCGGTAAACTAAGTGAGTGTAAGGTCACGTGATACCTACACGTAACAGTGCCCCCTAAGAAAAAGAGATCACGTGGTCCTCTACGTGCTACGCATAGACCAAGTTTTCGCAGAAGTCGAAAAACGAGCGAATTCCACCTGAAAAGCTCAAAAACGCATGTTTCTACCTATTCCACTCCCTCCTACTAATCGGGCGGTTCTGCTACGTCCTTATCTAGTATCCCTAAAGTCTACCAAGCTAGCTAGCCTAAGGCTACTAACCAAGCTCCTAAATAGAACCGTATATATATCCGGAGCGCAGGGAGCGCAGGAGAGGAGGAGAGGGGCCGTCTGCATATACAGGAGATGGTAGGAGGAGGGTAGTCGAGGCTATATAGAGTGTATAGGGACGTCAGGTTAGATAGAAGGAGGCTCGTTGACAGGAGAGTAGTCGACGCCATAGAAGTTCGATTTATTAGTAGGAGGTTCGATTACAGGAGGTTCGATTACAGGAGGTTCGATTATAGGAGGTTCGATTACAGGAGGTTCGATTATAGGGGGTTCGATTATAGGAGGTTCGATTATAGGAGGTTCGATTACAGGAGCGAGGTAATTGTCTAGAGCTTTACGGATAGTATCACAGAGAGTGTCTATAAGCTCTTGAATAAGGCATTCGTCTAAGACGAATAGAGGATGAGGAGAAGGGGCTATTGCAACGTTTACGTAAGCTATATTACGATTTAACGGTCGTTTATATAGTGCGGAAGCGTCGGGAGGTGGTTCGACTAGCTCAATTAAGAGGTCGATCGGGACTACTAGATAAGCTATGACGGGCTTATAGAGTAGGTTGACGATAAATAAGACTATGACGGGTCTTAAATAGCTCAAATTAAAGGTATTACTACTACTATTATAGTATAAAAGCTGTAATATACGATTGTTGTAATATATTGAAGATAATTAGAGCTGAAGGCTCGGATGCTCGGTAAACTAAGTGAGTGTAAGGTCACGTGATACCTACACGTAACAGAAACCCCCGAAAAAACCCCCCCGAAAATCGAAGAATCCTATTAAAGGCTATTCTTTAACTAAGTCCTATAGTAATAGGTACCTATAGGCTAATAACCTAACTACTAACAGAAAGCCCTACCCTCTCGTAGGCCTTATATATACGCTAGTAACGAGACTACTAGGGAGGATATATAGAGGAAAAGTATAATAGGTCAACTTTCTAGGATCTAGGACCCCACGTGACTAGGAAGGATATCGAATTCTCAATAAGCTCCTATTAGATTAGGTTATCCCGTTAGTGACCCTTCCTAATCCGAATACCTCATCGACATTCCGGGAGACTTTACGGACGAATCTATTAAGGAAGGGTACTCCTTATTTATTAGAAAAGTCCTAGATACGGATTATCTAATCACCTCACATAATCTAAATAGCTAGTTCAAGGACCCTATTAACCTCCTCAAGGATATTAACCTAATTATTAAGAGCTACCGAGATACTACTACGAAGCTAGCTAAATATAAGAAGAGATATAGAGATACTAAGGGTATTTTTGAGAATACAAAGCTCTAGAACACTAAGCTCGAGGTAGACGTTAAGCGCTATACTATACTCCTTAATCGATTTATACTAGTACTAGCTACTCTTATATAAGCCCCGGAAGTAGCCCCTAAAATCGACCCTCGAAGCTATAAAGGATCCCTTACTCTATACATACTATATAGAGCCCCTAGAGTAGTTATCCTACTAGACCTAACCCTCTTCTATAGAGATCGTACGGTTTTCGACGACTAGCTAGTCTAAATTAAGAATAAGCTACGAGGAAACGCTAATATATACCTAACTAAGGATCTTAAGATTATCTATATTTCTAGTAGACTTATAGGTAATACTCTTACCTTAACTAACCCTTATATGAACTAGGAAAGCCCCTATTAGTATCGCTAGCTCTCGGAGATATACGATCACCTGAACGAGCTATACTCTAATCCTAATAAGCTATAGAACACCTATCGTGACTTTAGAAAGCTTATACTTCGCCCTAGTCATATATTTTAGGAGTTCTATACCCGCTTCTTATAGCTATCTATAGAAGGTAATATTACTAAATAGCTCAAATAGGAGTTAAATGAGAAGCTCCTAGCTAAGCTCTAGGAATTAGTACGTGTATATTACAATGACCCTTTTATCGATATTATCCGCTTTACTTAGTTCTATACTATAAACGATTAGTAAATCCGAGCTTTATATAATAAGGCTAAGGAGTATAAGAAGACGATAGTAGGAATAACTAAACCCTCTTCTCTATATACCCTATAGTAGGTAGTTAAGGAAGAGTCTATATCTACTACTATAGTCAAGTATGAACCCCCCTAGAAGTATAAGTAATACCCTATAATAAGTGATCCCTCGACTATTAAGTGCTTTAACTATAACGAGTTCGGCTACTATATCTATAACTACCCGTATAAGCGTACTATAGAAACTAAGGTAGCTCTATCTCAAGTCGAGCTAGGCTTATTCCCGCTAGAGGCTTATAGTAGAGGTTCTAATTCCGAGGAGGAACTAGAAAACGAGTACCCCTAGAGAAAGTCTCTACTCTAGGGGCTTATAGTATTAATATAGTAGAGATAGACTTAACTCGTCTAATAGGAGGGGATACTCTTATAATACCCTATACTATTAGTACAAATAGATTAGGAATTAAGTCTTCTTCCCTTATTAATACTAGAGTAAATAGATATACTTTTATTAATACTAAGCTTACTTAGCTCATAGAGTAATTCCTAGGAGTCGAGCTATAACCCCTCCCTTTACTATATACTATATGAGGATTCGATAGTAAACTAGTAGAGTCTACTAAGAAGTATATCGACGTACTACTCTTGATTAATAGACGCACTATTAAGGCACCTATAATTATCCTGAACCTTAGAGACTACGATATTATCCTTAGTAAGAAATAGGCTATATATATAGACGTTCTAGTCAACTACTAGAGACGTAGGCTTATATAACCTAAGAATAGTCCTAAGACCGCACGATATAGCTATATTATTAGTACTTCTTAGTAATAGCTAGAGAAGTAGACTAATAAGAAGTATTAGAAGGACGCGAATTATTAGGATACTATTATAAGTTATTCTTAGAAACTTACTATTCTTAAGTAGTCGTCTACTTTCCAAATAGACTAGAGAGAATTATATAAGTCTATAGAAAAGGAGCTTCTATAGCTAGATTAAGAAGCTATTCCAAAAAAGAAGCTAAAGAAGTAGGATAAGACCCTTAATAAGGAACGAATACTAGATCTAGTTATCCTTACTACTATAGTATTTAACTTTATAGCTAAGAGAGAAGAGAACATTATCGGCCGAATCTCTATCTACGAGATTAATAAAGAACTTGAAGCCCGTAAATAAGAAGCTATCCCTGGACTAGAGGACTAATAGCTAAGAGAAATAGAACTCTAATAGCTCTAGAGGATATTACCCCCTAAGCTTAAGGAATATACGTCTATTTTCTTAAAAAAGGAATCAGATACCCTACTACTATATAGATTATATAACTATAAGATTTAGATTAAAGGTCTAAAGGGCACTAAGAGTATTAGATATTAACTACTATACTAGTAGTCTACTTAGGAGCTTTGGGAGGTTAAACGCTTCTTAGAAAACAACTTAGTAAAAGGCTTTATTAAAGCTAATTAAGCCCCCTTTACCTTACTAGTTCTCTTTATAAAGAAAGCAAATAGAGGACTACGCTTCTATATCGATTTCTATTACCTAAACGATATTATATAGAAGGATTAATACCCCCTCCCCCTAATCGATGAGACCTTAAGCCAATTATCTAAGGCTAAGATCTATACTAAGCTTAATATCCGTTAAGCCTTCTATCGTATAGCTATAGACCTAGACTCCAAAGAACTAACGACTTTCTATACCCGCTATAGAACATATAAATATAATATTCTTTAGGAAGGCTTAACTAATAGCTTAACTATATATTAATATTATATAAATAATACGCTTTTCGAGTACTTAGATAATTTTTGTACTATATACCTAGACGATATCCTAATTTACTTAGAGGACCTAGTAGAGTACGAATAACATATATAAAAGGTACTCGATAGACTATAGCTAACTAGACTTTAAGTAGATATTAAGAAGTTAGAGTTCAAGGTCACATATACGAAATACCTAAGCTTTATTATCTCGACTACTACTATTAAGGTAGACCCTAATAAAGTAGAAGTTATACGGAACTAGTAACCTCCTATAATAGTTAAGGGAGTATAATCTTTCCTAGGATTCTATAATTTTTATAGATACTTTATTAGGGAATACGGATGAATCATAAGACTCCTTACTATACTTATAAAGAAAGGTATTCTATTTAAATAGATAAAGTAATACGAGGAAGCTTTCGACTTCCTAAAAGGAGCTATAGTTTCTACCCCGGTTCTACGATATTATAATCTAGATCTCCTTATAATAGTAGAGATAGATACCTTAAAAGGAGTTATTACTAGCTTACTCTCTTAGTAAGACCCAGAAATAAGCCTCTAGTACCCTATAGCCTACTTTTTAAAAACTATACTACTAGTAGAGCTTAACTACGATATATATGACAAGGAAATACTTACTATTATACGAGTACTAGAGGAATAGAGAGTAGAACTAGAAGGTCTTTAGGACACCTCCTTTAAGGTCTATTCTAATTACTATACCCTAGAATACTTTATAACTACTAAGAAGCTCTTACCTAGATAAGCTAGATAAGTAGAGCTCTTATCCCAATACTACTTTAAGCTTATATACTATTCCGGAAAGTTGAATGAACGAGCTAATACTTTATTAAGAGATAGGATAAAGTAGATACTTAAGGATAAGTAAAGGAGAAGATACTAAACCTAAGTACTCCTCCCTAGAGATAAGATTAACCCTAATATAGTCTATAACCTCTAGCTAGTAGTAATACTCTACGAAGTTAGGTTATTAGGCCCCGATATTAGCCTAAAGAACTAAGCGTATATAAAGAACTACCTAGAAGTAGCTATTACCCTTATTAGAGGTATAATTCTATTAGAAGAAGGTATCCTCCTAGAGGTTTTACTAGCTATATCTTATACTATAATACTACTAGAAGCTCCTACTAAGTTTAGTAGTTTATAACTAGTAAATAAGATCTTATAAGATAATTGAATATTACTAGAGCTAGACGAACTATATACTATAGTATAAGCTAAGAGTAATATCTAGATACTATAAGACGGACTTCTCTTATACTATAGTAGACTCTATATTATAGACGATGAGATAATTACCGGACTCCCTTTATAGATTACCCTAATCCGTGAAGTATACGATAAACCTCTATCTAGATACCCTAGATATACGAAACTCTATTAATTACTTAAGGAACGATATTACTAGCTATTTATAGGTAAGGATATTAATTAATATTATAGTAACTACTACTCTTATAAGAGATCGTATATACTACGAGATAAGAAACCTGGTTTCCTTCACCTATTACTTATTCCTAATTACCCTTAGTAGTATATTACTATAGATTTTAAGAGTTATCCGGAAAGTAAAGTAGGGTATAATATAGTAGCTATATTCGTAGACCGACTATCGAAACACCTAATCACGATACTTATATAGGACACGATTATAGCTAAGTAGCTAGTACCTCTATTTCTATTATATATTATATACTAAGTAGGTATTCTAGAGATAATTATATTAGATCGAGGACCTTAGTTTATCTCTAATTTTTGGAACGAATTCTGTACTAGAATCGGTACTAAGCTTAGGCTCTCTACTACTAATTACCCCTAGATAGATAGCTAGATAGAGATAGTTAATTAATACTTCGACTAGAGATTACGCCCTTATATTAACTACTACTAGGACGACTAGGACGACTAGGTAGCGATTATTAACTACTAATAAGCCTCCCTTTAGTATGAAACTATTAACTAGTCCCTATTTATAACTAAAAAGGGATATGAACCTCGTACCGCTTTTGACTAGAACTCCCCTATGAAGGCTAACTCGCTGAAAGAGAAGCTTAATAGGGATAAAGCTAAGGTATTAGTAAACCGATTACACGAATCGTGGTAGCTCGCTTAGGGTTATATAGAGAAAGTATAGGAACGATATACTATATAAGCTAATAGGTACCGCCGTTTAATTAACTTCAAAGTAGGCGATAAAGTATAGGTCATAACAAAGCACTAGAAGACTAATTACCTGAGCCGTAAACTAGGGAATTAAATAAAAGGCTCCTTTGAGATTCTAGAGGAACGTAGTTACTCGTTCCTCCTAAAGCTACTAGAAACTATAAAGGTTCACTTAGTATTCCACGTAGAGAAGCTATAGAAGGACCCTAGAAACCCTCTACTAGGTTAAGCTAATCTAGAGCCTCTACTAGTAGTTCTAGAGGATAGAGAATAGGAATACGACATAGAACGGATCCTAGCGGTAAAGCTAGTAAGAAAGAGGCTAAAGTACAAAATCTAGTAGGTAAGTTAGGACGAAGATCCTAACTAGTATCTAGCCTTAATACTAAGTAATAGCCCTCTAGCCTTATAACGTTTCTACGAGAAGTATAGTAATAATACTAAGCTATTAGGACCTCTATATAACCTTTAATACTAGCTAGACTATATAAGAGACGATATTCGACTATAACCACATAAGGACGACGATATACCTTCACAAGTCATATAACCTTAGATATATCTGTAATCATGTGATATGTATATATACTATAAGAACTACTAAAAATACTAAAAACGATAAGGATAACGACTTTTCCTAAGCTCGAGGGCGAGCTTACTCTAAAGGGGGGAGTAATTGTGACGATATTTCACCTAGTCACCTAACTATGTCCTATATATCCCATATCCCATGTCCTACGCTACCACGTGACGCGGCCGCTTCGTTAAGGGAATCTGGATAGAGTATACCTGGGGAAATTTAGGAAGCTAAGCCCTATATGGACTAGCGTATTATAGGGTACACATATACTCCTATAACTTCCTATATTCTAGTCTTCCCTTCCTTAGCTTTGAATCGTCTTTATAAGGGACCTTCTACCTTACTTTCTAAGCCCTGAATACTATACCTATAATACTTAATAATTATTAGAATATATAAACTTATATAGTAATTCCAAGGAAGGCCTTTTGATTTATACCTATCTAAGTATCTAAAGTAATAGAGAAGGTTCCTTAAGAATTAATATTCTCTTTTAACTCTTCTTTAATATTTAAACTCTTTTTAATATAGTATAACTTGAGCTTATCTATAAGAGCCTTCGAGTATATAGCAAGTACTTAACTATTAAATATTAGTATATATATAAATAAAGGATAAGGTAATAAAAGCTTACTAATTCAAATAAGATATTAGCTTTTTAAAGCTTAGAGTAGGAATAGCCCGAAAAGAGATATTATTATTAATAATAAAATTTAATAATAATCTCTTAAAGTAATTAATAGTAAAGCTTTCTTCTCATTATCTAGATTACTTATTAAAAAGGCTAGTTATAGTTGTTTGTGAGACTTAACTAGAAGCTTTACTTTCACCTATTAAATATATTAGTAAATATTTCTTTTAATTAATAATAAAATAACTTACTATTATTATTACTATCTTTAAGACTCTAAAGGTCTATAAATCTATAGGCGTACCGAAAATGAGAGTAATAATTACTCGTAGGAGCGTATATTCGTTGATTAAGCCACGTTTTACTATTAAATTAATTAGTAAAAAATCTATTAAAAATTAATATATTAACTTACGAATACCCTCTAACCATACACTTAATAGTGCACGTACGGAGGTCCTGGGTATTCTCTTATATAGGATTAAGAGTCTTCTTTAAGTAGCTTTTCTTAAAAAGAGAAGCTTACTTATTAAGTAGTCTTAATTCGAAATCGGGGTGATTTTGACTTATATTAAGCTTAATTGAGGAGTCTTGAGACATTTTCGAGTATATTGAGTATATATAAGGATATGTGTAGTATAAAGTAATATAATAAGAGTAATGGTTGGTTTTTTGTAAGTGATTAAAGTATAAGAAAGAAGTGAAATCGAGGAAAACGACGTATTCTTATAGAAAATTCTAATATTCTAAAGTCTGCTTTATGATTCTTCTAATTATAAAGATTTGCCTTAGTTCGAAGATTCTAGTCCTTTGATTTCTAATTTTTAGCTCTTATATTAGTAATTTAATATAATTGTAATTTACGGAGGTTCTAGAAGTATCGTTGAGGTTCGATTCGCTTACTAAGCGCCACTACTACCTAATTAGCTAGCGAGGTGGCGCTAGGTACGGGACCACCCGAGGCTTTACCTAATTAAGCTAGCCTATCACGTGCATAGATCACGTGCGTTTTTTAAGTTATTTATGAATATTCATGAATAACTTGAATAATATATGACTAAAATATAAATAACGAGGTTTTTACTTAAATAGAATAGAATAACGGCCGTTATTCTATTTTACTCTATTCATTTAATACACTGGTCTCAAAATCGTCCGTATCTACACAAAGATATATTCGTCTTCTAGAAGTATTTGTGATTTGGACATACCGTCTATTCATGTCTCTATACAGGAATCCGTCGTGAGAGCCCGTAGTAGAACTTGTAGCGATGACGTAGTAGGCTGAGGAGAAGACGCTTTCTATACGCTTAGCTTCGTTTTCCCAATCTTCGGCATTACCTTGAAGTATGCAAAGTGAATCGATCCAAAGGTATTGTATTCCAAGCTCTCGAGTCACTTGGATAGTATCCTAGAAGGTCTTTGGTAGGTCGTTGATACGAAATCCTTTCCGTCGGACAGGGAAATTTTCTGACGTAGTACAGATCTTTTTCTTGTCTGCTTCAGATAGCTCGCCCCAATAGTGCGATAGGGCAATGTAGTCTTAATTACCAAGTTGCGTTATAAGGTAGATAGAGAGAACATCTGTATTGAGGTCTCTAACGAAGAGAAGTCTTATTGGCAAAAAATTTTCAGATCCTGAGTTATAATGATTACATATATGCTCTGTGTTATAGCGACGAAGCTATGCGCGGAGCAGATCGAAGCGTATAGGATATATAGCTTCCGGTATCACTAGAAAACCGACCTGGATATCATCAGAGGCATCTTCTGTTATAGAAAGCTGTAGTCAGTATTAGGAACACTATAGGCAAGGAAATTACAACTACCTGAATTTGAGTAGAGTCTCAGGATTCGTGATCCGCCTAGGCCCAAAACCAAGGCTGAGCCTTCTTTATATATATGGAAGGTATCGTCCTCGATTTTGTTAGCCCTCTGAATAGCTTCGAGGAGCAAGCCACATAGTTGATAGTAGGAAGCGGTAGTTCGTAGGGCGGACACGTGAATATAACAGTCGAAAGGATCGGAATTGGTACAGGTGACACATAGTTAGTTAGAGTCCGGCTATTCGAGTAAGATGTTCGCTAAATGTATCTCAAAGAGCTTCTTTGCAAAGTCATTTTTGATAGAATATGTCTAATCACGACGCTAGATTCAACTTAGTATATAGCTCAAAGGTTCCTTATATAGACGGATAGTACTACTTACGTCCTATAATCCCGGAGAGAGTATCATTAGTCGTAGCTATACCTTTAATACTATCGAGGTTTACTTACGCTCTATAGCCCTAGAGAGAGCACTATTAGTAGTAGCTATACCTTTAATACTATCGAGGACTACTTATGTACTATAGCCCTAGAGAGAGTATCATTAATCGTAGCTATACTTTTAATACTATCGAGGTTTACTTATACTCTATAGCCCTAGAGAGAACACTATTAGTAGTAGCTATACCTTTAATACTATTAAAGTCTACTTATAAGCTATAGCCCTAGAGAGAGCACCGTTAGTCATAGCTATACCTTTAATACTATCGAGGACTACTTACGTATTATAGCCCTAGAGAGAGTATTATTAGTCATAGCTATACTTTTAATACTATCGAGGTTTACTTATACTCTATAGCCCTAGAGAGAACACTATTAGTAATAGCTATACCTTTAATACTATCAAAGTCTACTTATAAGCTATAGCCTTAGAGAGAGCACTATTAGTTATAGCTATACCTTTAATACTATTAAAGTCTACTTATAAGCTATAGCCTTAGAGAGAGCACTATTAGTTATAGCTATACCTTTAATACTATTAAAGTCTACTTATAAGCTATAGCCTTAGAGAGAGCACTATTAGTTATAGCTATACCTTTAATACTATCAAGGACTACTTACGTACTATAACCCTAGAGAGAGTATCATTAGTTATAGCTATACCTTTAATACTATCGAGGTTTACTTATAAGCTATAGCCCTAGAGAGAGTACTATTAGTAGTAGCTATACCTTTAATACTATTAAGGACTACTTACGAGCCTAGCGATATAAGTCTATATCATATAGTATACTTTTTAGGCTTCGGAACACCAAAGTCGCCAACTTTACTTAAAATCCCCTAAATAACTATATAGTATTATTACTTATACTTCGAGATTATAATTAAGAAGAAGCTAAAGTATATTATCTAATAATAATTAGAGAACTTATCGCGAAGCTTAGAAGTTTGAAATTTCCTTATAGGGCTTATTAGTGAGCAAATAGCCTTATACGACATAGACTTATATCGCTAGGCTCGTTATGTCCTATAATCCGGAGAGAGTATTATTAGTCGTAATTATACCTTTAATACTATCGAGGTCTACTTACGTGCTATAGCCCTAGAGAGAGTATTATTAGTAGTAGCTATACTTTCGGTATTATTAACGTCTACTAACTTCCTAGATTTAATATTACTATTAGATTAGTAGCCTAGACTAGGCTATAAGACTAAATACATTCTATAATAGGACTATTAGCGCCTTACTATTCTCTAGGATATATAGGAAACTTACTTCGAATAAGTTATCTTCTTAGTTTTTTTAAAAGCTAAAGAGTAATTAAACTTTCTATATAGAGGCTAATAATAATATTATTAAAAGTAGTATATAGCTTGACTATTAATACTAGATCCTAAGTAAGGTTTATAGTATTCTATTATTCGAAGGAATATATGTCATATTACCTAGATAAGTATAATATAATATAGGTATCTTACTTATTATAGCTATTACTAGTAGTAATACTAGTTTAAAAGTTAGGGAATAAAGGATGATAGATAGAGATAAAGGGACGATATTGAGCTTAGTACTAGCTACTAAGAGTAATAAGCGGCACGTGTTTCGCTTAGCTAATATAGTATTACTACTCACTTACCTTTAATTAGTTTATACCTATTAGCCTACCCTATTATTCGATATTCTATTAGCTAAGGTATCTAAGGTTAGTGACTCTATTTTATATAGCTCTCTATATTTCGAGCTCGAAAGTTAATAGATTTTAGAGAGTAAGGACAGAATACGTTAGGTGTAATAATATTTCACTTAGTCACTTAACTATATCCTATGTCTTATAGCTTATATATCCCATATCTCATATCCCATATCCTACGCTACCACGTGACGCGGCCGCTTCGCTAAGGGAATCTAGATAGAGTATACCTAGGGAAATTTAGGAAGCTAAGCCCTATATAGACTAGTATATTATAGGGTATATATATACTCTTATAACCTCCTATATTCTAGTCTTCCTTTCCTTAGCTTTAAATCGTCTTTATAAGGGACCTTCTACCTTACTTTCTAAGCCCTAAATATCGTACTTATAATAGTATTCAAAGCTTATTCCCTTTAATCTTATAGAGGATTTTAAATAAACTAAAATACCCTTATTTAACTCTAAATAAAGGCACTATTACGATTATAGAACCTTAGAACACAAGCTTTAGTTTTAGAATAATAAGAGTAATAAACTACTCTAGACCCTTATATACTAGTAGTATATTAGAAACCCCCGAAAAAAAACCCCCTAAAAATCAAAGAATCTTATTAAAGGCTATTCTTTAACTAAGTCCTATAGTAATAAGCACCTATAGGCTAGTAACTTAACTACTAATAGCAAGCCCTATAACCTCATAGGCCTCATATATACGTCGGTAACGAGACTACTAGGGAGGATATATTAGAGGAAAAGTATAATAGGTTAACTTTCTAGGACCTAGGACCCTATATAATAAGGAAAGATATTAACTTCTTAATAAGCTCTTATTAGATTAGGTTATCCCGTCAGAAACCCTTCTTAATCCAAATACCTCGTCGATGTTCTAGGAGGCTTTATAGACGAATCTATTAAGGAAGGGTACTCCTTATTTATTAGAAAAGTCCTAGATATAGATTACCTAATTACCTCTCATAATCTAAATAACTAATTTAAGGACCTTATTAATCTCCTTAAGGATATTAACTTAATTATTAAGAGCTACTAAGATACTACTACGAAACTAGCTAAATATAAGAAGAGATATAGAGATACTAAGGGTATTTTTAAGAATATAAAGCTCTAGAATACTAAACTCGAGGTAAATATTAAGCACTATACTATACTCCTTAATCGACTTATACTAGTACTAGCTACTCCCGTATAAGCTCTAGAAGTAGCCCCTAAAATCGACCCTCGAAGCTATAAAGGATCCCCTACTCTATATATACTATATAGAGCCCCTAGAGTAGTTATCTTACTAGACCTAACCCTCTTTTATAGAGATTATATAGTTTTCGATAACTAGCTAGTCTAAATTAAGAACAAGCTATAAGGAAATACTAATATATACCTAACTAAGGATCTTAAGATTATCTATATTTCTAGTAGACTCATAGGTGACGCCCTCGCCTTAACTAACCCTCATATAAACCAGGAAAGCCCTCATCGGTATCACTAGCTCTTAGAGATATATAATTATCTAAACGAGCTATACTCCGACCCTAATAAGCTATAGAACGCCTATTACGACTTTAGAAAGCTTATACTTCGCCGTAGTTATATGTTTTAGGAGTTTTATACTTACTTCTTACGATTATCTATAGAAGGTAATATTACTAAATAGCTTAAATAAGAGTTAAACGAGAAGCTCCCGGCTAAGCTCTAGGAATTAGTATATATATATTATAATAACCCTTCTATTAATATTATCTACTTTACTTAATTCTATACTATAAATAATTAGTAAATCCGAGCTTTATATAATAAGGCTAAGGAGTATAAGAAGATAATAATAGGAATAACTAAACCCTCTTCTCTATATACCTTATAGTAAGTAATTAAGGAAGAGTCTATATCTACTACTATAGTTAAGTATAAACCCCCCTAGAAGTATAAGTAATACCCTATAATAAGTGATCCCTTAACTATTAAGTGTTTTAACTATAACGAGTTTAGCTACTATATCTATAACTACTTATATAAGCGTACTACAAAAACTAAGGTAACTCTATCTCAGGTTAAGCTAAGCTTATTCCTACTAAAGGCTTATAGTAGAGGTTCTAATTCTAAGGAGGAACTAGAAAACGAGTACCCCTAGAGAAAGTCTCTACTCTAGGGGCTTATAGTATTAATATAGTAGAGATAGACTTAACTTATCTAAAAAGAGGGGATACTCTTATAATACCTTATACTATTAATATAAATAAATTAGGAATTAAGTCTTTTTCCCTTATTAATACTAGAGTAAATAGATATACTTTTATTAATACTAAGCTCGCTTAGCTCATAGAATAATTCCTAGGAGTTGAGCTATAACTCCTCCCTTTACTATATACTATATGAGGATTTAATAGTAAACTAGTAGAGTCTACTAAGAAGTATATTAATGTACTACTCTTAATTAATAGACGCGCTATTAAGGCACTTATAATTATCCTAAACCTTAGAGACTATAATATTATCCTTAGTAGGAAATAGGCTATATATATAAATATTCTAGTTAATTACTAAAGACGTAGGCTTATATAGCCTAAGAATAGTCCTAAGACTATATAATATAGCTATATTATTAGTACTTCTTAGTAATAGCTAGAGAAGTAGATTAATAAGAAGTACTAAAAAGACACGAATTATTAGGATACTATTATAAGTTATTCTTAGAAACTTACTATTCTCAAGTAGTCGTCTACTTTCCAAATAGACTAGAGAGAATTATACGAGTCTATAGAAAAGGAGCTTCTATAGCTAGATTAAGAAGCTATTCCTAGAAAGAAGCTAAAGAAGTAGGATAAGACCCTTAATAAGGAACGAATACTAGATCTAGCTATCCTTACTACTATAGTATTTAACTTTATAGCTAAGAGAGAAGAGAATATTATTAGCCGAATCTCTATCTACGAGATTAATAAAGAACTTAAAGCCTATAAATAAGAAGCTATCTCTAGACTAGAGAACTAATAGCTAAGGGAAATAGAACTCTAATAGCTCTAGAGGATATTACCCCCTAAGCTTAAGGAATATGTATCTATTTTCTCAAAAAAGGAATTAGATACCTTACTATTATATAAGTTATATAACTATAAGATTTAGATTAAAGGTCTAAAGGGTACTATTTGAATACACTTTTACAGATTGTCACGTGCCGTGTTGCGTGCGTGGCCCATCCCGTAGACTAGACCCGATTAGGTATAGTAGAGGTTCGGGAGTGCAGTTCAGTAGCTCAACCTCCTGAACTGAACTCCCTAACTTATATAATATACCACTTCACCAACGATAAACGCAACGAGTATTCCACGACTACACGTGATAGTACTTAGCGTTTCTGGTGAACCGATAGGTACTAAGTATATTAGATATTAACTACTATACTAGTAGTCTACCTAGGAGCTTCGGGAAGTTAAACGCTTCCTAGAAGATAACTTAGTAAAAGGCTTTATTAAAGCTAGTTAAGCCCCCTTTACCTCACTAGTTCTCTTTATAAAGAAAGTAAATAGAGGACTACGCTTTTATATCAATTTCTATCACCTAAACAATATTATATAAAAGGATTAATACCCCCTCTCCCTAATTAATAAGACCTTAAGCCAATTATCTAAGGCTAAGATTTATACTAAGCTTAATATAAGCCTTCTATCACATAGCTATAGACCTAGACTCTAAAGAACTAACGACTTTCTATACTTACTATAGAATATATAAATATAATATTCTTTAAGAAGGCTTAACTAATAGCTTAGCTATATATTAATATTATATAAATAATACGCTTTTCGAGTACTTAGATGATTTTTATATAATATACCTAGACGATATCCTAATTTACTTAGAGGACCTAGTAGAGTACAAATAATATATATAAAAGGTACTTAATAAGCTATAGCTAGCTAGACTTTAAGTAGATATTAAGAAGTTAGAGTTTAAGGTTATACGTATGAAATACCTAGGCTTTATTATCTCGATTACTAGTATTAAGGTAGACCCTAATAAGGTAGAAGTTATATGGAACTAGTAACCTCCTATAATAGTTAAGGGAGTATAATTATTCCTAGGATTCTGTAATTTTTATAGATGCTTTATTAGGGAATATAGACAAATCACGAGACCCTTTATTATACTTACGAAGAAGGGTATTCTATTTAAGTAGATAGAGTAATATAAGGAAGCTTTCGACTTCCTAAAAAGAGTTATAGTTTCTACCCTAGTTCTACGATATTATAATCTAGATCTCTCTATAATAGTAGAAACGAATACCTTAAAAGGAGTCGTTATTAGCTTACTCTCTTAATAAGACCTAGAAATAGGCCTTTAGTACCCTATAGCTTATTTTTCAAAAACTATACTATTAGTAGAGCTTAACTATAATATATATAATAAGGAAATACTTACTATTATATAAGTACTAGAGGAATAGAGAGTAGAACTAGAAGGTCTTTAGGATACCTCCTTTAAGGTCTATTTTAATTACTATACCCTAGAATATTTTATAACTACTAAGAAGCTCTTACCTAGATAAGTTAGATAAGTAGAGCTCTTATCCCAATACTACTTTAAGCTCATATACTATTCCGGAAAGTTAAATAAATAAGCTAATACTTTATTAAGGAGATAAGACGAAGTAGATACTTAAGGATAAGTAAAGGAGAAGATATAAACCTAAGTACTCCTCCCTAGAGATAAGATTAACCCTAATATAGTTAATGACCTCTAGCTAGTAGTAATACTCTACGAAGTTAGGTTATTAGGCCCCGATATTAGCCTAAAGAACTAAGCGTATATAAAGGACTACCTAGAAGTAGTTATTACCCTTATTAGAGGTATAATTCTATTAGAAGAAGGTATCCTCCTAGAGGTTTTACTAGCTATATCTTATACTATAATACTACTAGAAGCTCCTACTAAGTTTAGTAGCTTATAACTAGTAGATAAGATCTTATAAGATAATCGAATATCGCCCGAACTAGATGAACTATATACTATAGTATAAACTAAGAGTAATATCTAGATACTATAAGATAGACTTCTCCTATACTATAATAGATTCTATATTACGAACGATGAGATAATTACTAGACTCCCTTTATAGATTACCCTAATCTATAAAGTATACGATAAACCCTTATCTAGATACCCTAGATATATGAAGCTCTATTAGTTACTTAAGGAATAATATTACTAGCTATTTATAAGTAAGGATATTAATTAATATTATAGTAACTACTACTCTTATAGGAAATCGTATATACTATAAGATAAGAAACCTAGTTTCCTTTACTTATTACTTATTCCTAATCGCCCCTAGTAATATATTACTATAGATTTTAAGAGTTATCTAGAAAGTAAAGTAAGGTATAATATAGTAACTATATTTGTAGATCGACTATCGAAATGCTTTATTATAATACTTATATGAGATATAATTATAGCTAAATAACTAGTACCTTTATTTCTATTATATATTATATATTAAGTAAGTATTCTAAAGATAATTATATTAGATTAAGGACCTTAGTTTATTTCTGATTTTTGGAACGAGTTCTATACTAGAATTAGTACTAAGCTTAAGTTCTCTATTACTAATTACCCCTAGATAGATAACTAGATAGAGATAATTAATTAATACTTTAATTAGAGATTATATCCTTATATTAACTATTACTAGGACGACTAGGATAACTAGGTAGCGATTATTGACTACTAATAAGCCTCTCTTTAGTATAAAACTATTAGCTAGTCCCTATTTATAACCGAAAAGGGATATAAGCCTCATATTACTTTTAACTAGGACTCCCTTATAAAGGCTCACTTGCTAAAGGAGAAGCTTAATAGGGATAAAGCTAAGGTATTAGTGAACCGATTACACGAATTATAGTAGCTCGCTTAAGGCTATATAGAGAAGGTATAAGAGCGATATACTATATAAGCTAATAAGTACTATTATCTAATCGATTTTAGAGTAAGTAATAAAGTATAGGTTATAATAAAGTACTAGAAAACTAACTACTCGAGCTATAAGCTAAGGAACTAAATAGAGGGCTCCTTCGAGATTCTAGAGGAATATAGCTACTCGTTCCTCCTAAAGCTACTAGAAACTATAAAGGTTCACTTAGTATTCTATATAGAGAAGCTATAGAAGAACCCTAGAAACCCTCTACTAGGTTAAACTAATCTAGAGCCTCTACTAGTAATTCTAGAGGATAGAGAATAGGAATATAATATAGAACGGATCCTAGTAGTGAAGCTAGTAAGAAAGAGGCTAAAGTATAAGATCTAGTAAGTAGGTTAGGACAAAGATCTTAACTAGTATCTAGCCTTAATACTAAGTAATAGCCCTCTAGCCTTATAATATTTCTATGAGAAGTATAACGATAATACTAAATTACTAGGACCTCTATATAATCTTTAATACTAGCTAGACTATATAAGAGACGATATTTGACTATAACTATATAAAGATAACGATATACCTTTACAAGTTATATAACCTTAGACATGTCTATAATTATGTAATATATATATATATATATTATAAGAATTACCGAAAATACTAAAAATAATAGGGATAATGACTTTTCCTAAGCTCGAGGGTAAGCTTACTCTAAAGGGGGGGGGTAATTGTAATAATATTTCACCTAGTTACTTAACTATATCCTATATCCTATAACTTATATATCCTATATCCTATATCTCATATCCTATACTACTACGTAACGCGACCGCTTTACTAAGGGAATCTAGATAAAGTATACCTAGGGAAATTTAGGAAGCTAAGCCCTATATAAACTAGCGTATTATAAGGTATATATATACTCCTATAACCTCCTATATTCTAGTCTTCTCTTCCTTAGCTTTAAATCATCTTTATAAGAAACCTTCTACTTTACTTTCTAAGCCCTAAATACTATACCTATAATATTAGGCTTAGGCTACTCGTATAGGTCGAGTGAGTCTAGACCTCTATACTATAACTTAAAGGGACTTTTAAGGAGATACTTAGAAATATAAAGGGATCTACTTTATTAATAAGAAGAACTTATTATTAGTATATTTAGCTTAATAATTTCCTGAAATCGCGTATAATTATAGAACTACTACCTAATAAGTCCCTAGCGGACTTATAGTACTATATCCCCCTAGCTATTACCCTAAATTTTATATATAATATATGAATTAGACTATTATATACTCGCCTTTTAATTAGTATATTATATATATAATTTAGAGTAATAGCTATAGAGGGAGAGCGGATCGAGGGTTATTATCACGTGACCTCCCTAGGGTAAGTAAAAGGGGCTCGCTTACTCTTATATGAGGTAGTAAGCTAGTAACCCACATATAATATCGCTTGTGGTTTGAGATAAAGAGAGAGCTATATTAGTTATATAAAAAGGTATACTAGTAAGTAGTCTTATATAATATAGCCCCCCCTTAGTGTCCCTAATAAGCCTAATAGCCCCGCCGTACTACTCCTCTCTTTACTAGCCTCGTATTCAACTCCTATATAGGCTTAAGGCTAGCTTAATAGTGCTCCCGCTACTACCGTAGCTTATCCGTAAGCCGGTTTAGGCTCTACCTAGCTTATAACTACTCGAGCTCTACTATAGCCTCCTCTACGCTCTTACCGCGAGCTATACGAGCCCATAGCGCGTCCCAAATAACCTTCCGCTAGTAGAACTATACCCTAACCGTATTCCCGGGTCACTAGTAGCTCCCCTACTACTCTTTAAGCTCCCTAATCACTAGCCGGCTAGTAAAGCCCTCGTACTACTCCCGCTAGGTGTCCTTAACTATATAGAGGGTTACTAGGGCCTCATAGATAAGCGGACCTCGCTCGCGGGCTATAAGTACTTAGGTAATAGTAATTACGGGTACTACGGGTACTATAGGTACTATAGGTATAAGAGAAGCCCTTACTCCTTCTCTATTCTAGCCTATAGCCCCTATACTAAAGTAGCCTATAAGGGTAATTAGGACCTAGCCCTAGAGGAGGGCGTCTAGGTGACTTTATAAGCCCTAAACCTTAACCTTAAGCTAAGCTATAAGCTACTAGCTATTCTATAGAATAGCCTCGCGTGAGCTCTTAAGGGCACTACTAAGCTCTAGTAATACACGCTATAAGAGGAGGCTTAGTAGCTTGCTTATACCTATAGTATTAGCCTAGATAAAGAGAGTATAGTCCTTCTATTTAGGTATTAAGAAAGGGGTATAAGTAAAAAAGGGGAGCCTAGGGTAATATAGCTATAATATAGCTAAGTCCTAGAGAAGAACGACTCGCAAGTACTATAGAAGCTTAAGAAAGCTATCTATAGCTAGGTTATCCTTATTAAGCCCGCCCTAAGCCTATAAATACTAGTATACGCGAGCCTTAAAGTATAGCTCCTACTCCTTAATCTAGGGCTAGAGTTACTTTTAGAGGGTATATAAGGGCTCGTGGGTTATATAAGCGAGGTAGTAGTCGCTAGAGGAGGAGGAGAAGCCTGCGACGACCTATAGGAACTCCTATAGGAGGTATATAAGGTATACTTAGTAGAGTATACTCTAGTTCTAGTAACTAGCTTATAAGATCTAGGCTAGGGAAGTACTATATATCTCTATACTCTATATACTAATCTATTATAGTAGGTATATCTTCTTTAATAAGATAATACTAGCTATACTAAAGATATACTAAGTCTCTTAGAGCTATATAGGGTATAAGAGCTCCTACTCGTAATTCTAGCTAATAAGGACCTTAATCCGGTATTAGTTACTCTAATAACGAAAAGAGGGCAGCGCCTCGCTAGTAATATACTAGTACTAGAAGAGTAGCTAGGTAAGAGCGCCTTATATATAGAGAAGGGGGTCCTTGTATTATAGTGAGCCTATAAACTCCTTCTAGGCTATCTTATTTATCTTACTATCCTAGAGGAATATTACGAGGTAATAGTATAGTATTAGGCCCTCTATAGGCGAGTACTCGAGTAGTGAGAGGTCTATAAGTTCTATCTTTTACCTATTCTCTCTATAGAGGAAGTAGTAGTAACTAAAGAAGAGGTTAACTTATATATAGAGGCTCTATAGTATAAATACGGCTCTACTAAGGAAAATGTCCTAGATCCATAGCTACTTATCTAGGGAGTAGCTAGCCTAGATCCTATTACTACTATAGTCCTTTAAAGCTCGTATAGTTATACTTACCCCGCTACTAGCCCCGTTATTTGAGGAAGCTACGGATAGTAATACTATAAGGGTTCTCGATATTACTCCCGCTATAGGTGACCTAGAGCCGCTAGAGCTCGATTACGGCTGTAATATAGGCGTTAATAGTCCCTTTAGTATAGAGGGTCCCCTCTAGGGCTATCCTAATAGCCTACGAGAGGGCTATTAGGGGTATATAGCCCTCGCGGTCGTCTATAAGTAGCTTAATAACATTAGTGACAGGTACCTCGAGTATCTCAGCTAGGCTCTTAACCTCTATAAGGGCTATAGTATCGACCTACTCGGGGGACTACCGTACGCCTTTCCGGGGCCGGGCACGAGCCCGTAACCGGCGGATAGGGACGCGGCGGAGGAGTATATCCTCCTTAAGCTAGGCCGCGAGCTTGTCTAGCATCACGAGCTCGCCGTCCGGCTAGCTATAGTACGAGCCGTTACGGGCCGCCCGCGGCGTCTAGTACTAGGTCTATAGAGCGAGGTGTTAGCCCATATGCCCGTATATAAGGGGGGAGAGGGGGGTAGAGGGGGGGGGGGCTATGCGCTTTCTATTCCTCCTACTTCGAGCGGTAGCTCCGTACTATATTCACTAGCTACTCGTCCTTCTTCGCCTATCCGTTCCGCTACTACTAGAGACGAATTAGTCCATACACACTAGTTTTCGCTTAATTCTAGCTAATTAGAGGGCTTGATTCCCCTCCTAATTACTTTAATTTCTACCTCTCTCTATAGAATACATTAAAACAACCACGATTTTTATATAGGTAGATATCGTATTACTTATACCTATAGAAGCTATCTTTCCTATAGCTCTCTCGCCCCTAATTAGCCGTAATCTGAGCTAGTGCAATTCGTTTTTATAGCTGATTCCTATATCTCAGTCCCTTATAGTATATACACTTCCTAATTTTACTAAGCTTTACTAGCTCATACGATTCTATAGGCACCTATTTAGCTCCCTAGCTAATCTATAATATTCTTCTCTTTAGACAGATCTCACTATCTCTCCCTTTAGCTAGTAAAGCACTAACTAGCTATCTCCTGAAATCCTACTAGCTTCTGAAGCTTATTTCCCTAGGTTTAGGGACGTCGCTATATAAAGCTAGTAAATAGCAATTAATTAGAACTATACGAAGTAGCTAGTACTCTAGTACTTAGTACCCTCCCCGCTCTATGTACCGTAAACTAGCGTTCTGGGTAGTCAAGTGATTAAACTCGTTAACTGCTCCTATATAATAGTTATATCTATCTATAATTACAAGAATCGAGAGTATCTTTATAGCCTAATTACTAAAGGGTATTCGTATAGTCTTTACTTTAGAAGAAGTCTCCTTAGGCCTCTTCCTTCGCCGTAAAACACGCTCGTTACCTGATATAAAGGAAGATATTATTAAAACAAAAGCTTAATCCTTCTATCCCACATAATATACTTCTCTATTAGGTATATACCTAGAATATGTTTCACCCCAGGGTATTATATCCTTTTTATCCGATTTCTGAAAGTTAAGAAGCTCCTTAATAACCCCCCTAGTTATCCTATAAGTCCTAGTAATTATAACTCCCTAGGTACGAGTATATTAGATAAAGCGAGTAGAAACAAAGAGATTATTAAAGTAAACGTGATAGCTAGAGCCCTCAGGAGGCTTAGGTAGTCTTTTAATTAGGTATAGGACTACTACTTATATCTTATTTCTACTATTTCTAGCCTTAATTATCCCACTAAGCTCCCTGGGAGTACGTACTCCTATAGGGCTATTCCTTTAACTAGGAATATACTAGTTTCATACGAGTAAGAACCCCCTCTGAGCTGCCCCCCATACCTTAT
The DNA here is from genome assembly GCA_021399465.1 of Hyaloscypha sp. PMI_1271. Taxonomy (NCBI): domain Eukaryota; kingdom Fungi; phylum Ascomycota; class Leotiomycetes; order Helotiales; family Hyaloscyphaceae; genus Hyaloscypha; species Hyaloscypha sp. PMI_1271. The sequence goes on along the minus strand of JAJTUS010000266.1, from coordinate 7,852 downwards.
ATCTAGTAGGTATATACTTATTTGGAATAGTAGTTATTTCCTTCGATTAACCTTTAAATCATATGATTATCTCGTCTACTACTAAGTCCCTCCTAGGCTTCTAAACCCTTAAATTAACCTCCTAGATATACGTACTAAAGGCTTCCACCTACTAGTTTATTAGCTAGTTTCAGGTAAAATGAATAGAGATAGGGGCTACCTTCGTATATAGGCCTTATTCCTGATTTCTATAGAATCGTATACGTATATAGAGCTCCTGAAAGCGATTCCTACTCAGAAACTTTGTAATTAGGTACTTAGGAGTCATATCCTTCGTATTCTAATAGTCTATGATCTCATTCTCTATATATAAGCTCATATATATCCGAATCACAAGGTAGATATATATCTCTCTACGGTATATTAGATACTAATTATTTACTCGTGTATAAGGGGTAGAATCGTCTTAAGGTTTTCGTAGATAGGTATTTGTCTTCTCGACTATTAGATTAATAATTTCGGGAGTATAGTATATAGTAAATAAAGTAATAGGATTATCTAGAGAGACGTCTTCAAGTAAGCTGATTTCCTAGCTAAATAGGGGTAATTACATAGGCTTAAAAGCACCCCCCTACTTACGTAGTAGATCCTTATTAGGCCAAAGGGTCCCTTTATCGGTGGAATCAAAAACAGTATTATTTAGTATCGTGGTTATAGTATAATTAATTAATTAAGTGGTTTGTTTACATATAATTATCAAATCGTGGTTTTCGTGTTCCTCCGGAATAATAGTTATTCCGGCCCCCGAAAATTCGTCCCTAGCAGTAGCGGAACAGATAGGCCCGCCTACCGGGCGTCCCGCGAGCGCTCGTTAGTAGTAGTATACGCTACGTCGGCTATCCTCTCGTCGTCGTCGTTGTCACTATTAATATAGCTCTAGGGGGCTCGCGGGAGCGTGATAAGTCGCGCGTGCGTAGGCATGAACTTACTACGGCTACTTATCACACGCTCCGCTACCGATTTCACAGGGGCTTGGCACGCGATTTTTGCGGGTAGTAAGTCGTCACGTGGGGCTAAGTGAGGGCTAGTAGTTACGGCGAAATTTCACGCGCTACTAATAAGAAGAACTTGTTATTAGTGCGTTTAGCGGAGCGATTATACGAAATCATATACGATTACCTAAGTCCTATTAATAAGTGCGCCGCACCTTTAAGGGGCCGTATCTCGAGCACCGCCCACTTAAATTTTATAATAAAGGCACCGTTAGAACCGCGCGTACGCGGCCGTCAAAATGGGCCTATAGGCGAGCGCTTTGGATAGGTAACTACCAAGATATTAGGGGGTAGAAGTCACGTGATAGTAAGGGGGGTATAAGGCCGAGGGCACCCGCGACACGTAATATAGGGGTCTATAAAAGGGGTAGATTTAGGTAGAGGGAGGTCCTAGCTAGCTACTATAGCCCCTTCGCTAGCTACTTACTACGCGAAGCGCTGCCCTACTACCCCTAGAGCCCCCCGTGGCCCCGCCTACTCTACCTACCCTGCCCCCTCCCCCTCCCCCGCTAGCCCGGGCCCTCCTAGCCCTCCTGGCCCTCCTGGCGGCGCTAGCGGCGCTAGCATAGCTCGTCTACGAGCTAGTTCAGGCTCTGGCCGGCGTGTAGCTACTCGAGCTCAGCGACGGCCTCCTCCTCGGTCCTCCCCCGTACTATATAGGCGCAGACCGCGTCCTAGATAACCTTCCGCTAGTAGAACTAGACCTTGACCGTGTTCCCCGGGTACTAGTGGCTCCCCTAGCGCTCCTTAAGCTCCCTAATCGCTAGCTAGCCCACTAGCCCCTCCTACTACTCCCGCTAGGTGTCCTTAACTATATAGACCCGGGCTAGGGCTATTATAGCCGGTAGGCCCGGCTCTATAAAGGGGTTAGGAGGAGGTATGGACACTATAGTAATAGGCATAGGTATAGGCGGGGTGAGACCCGGCCCTAGTAGCCCTAGTAGCCTTATACTAAAGTAGCTCGTAACCGAGGTGACTATTATAGTAATCGGGACCTCGCCGTATAAGAGGGTATCGAGGCTACTCTATAGGCTATATAGCTAGCCCTTGAGCCGGCCCTCGAGCTAGCTAATAAGCCACTATATATTCTATAGGATCGCCTCGCACGAGCTCTTGAGTATACTACTTAGCTCTAGTAACACGCGCTATAGGAGTAGGCTCTATAGCTCGCTTGGCCTTACCGTGTTAGCTTATATAAGTAGGGCGAACTCGTCCTACTCTAGGCTATAGAAAGGGGTATAAGCGAAGAATAGTAGTACCGGGTAGTATAGCTAGAGGACGATGAGGTCCTAGAGGAGGACGACACGGAGGTGCTATATGAGCTTAAGGAAGCTATCGGCGGCGAGGTCATCCTCGTCAAGGCTGCCCTCTACCCACGTATACCGGCGCACGCGCGCCTCATAGTACGCCTCCTACTCCTCGATCTAGGGCTAGAGCTACTTCTAGAGGGCGTATAGCGGCTCATGGGCCACGTACGCGAGGAAGTAGTCACCGGTAGAGGACAAGAAGCCGGTAATGACGCGGATGAACTCCCGTAGTAGGTACGTGAGGTAGGCCTAGTAGAGCATACTCTGGTTCTAGCGGTTAGCCTACGAGATCTAGGCGAGCGAGGTGCTATATGTCTTAGTGCTCTATACGCCCACGTGCCGCAGTAGGTACGTCTTCTTTAATAAGACAACGCCGGTAGTACTAAAGACACGCCAGGTCTCCTAGAGCTATATTAGGTATAAGAGCTCTTACTCGTGGTCCTAGCTAACGAGGACCTTAATCCGGTACTAGTCACGGCGGGACTAGAAGGAGGGCGGCGCCTCGCCTATAATATACTAGCGGTAGAAGAGGAGTTACGCGAGGGCGCCCTAGGTATAGAAGAGGGGGTCCTTATAGCGGACAGCGCCTATAAACTCCTTCCGCGTCGTCTAGTTTATCTTACTATCCTAGAGTAGGCTTACGAGGTAGTAGCACGGTATTAGGCCCTCTATAGGTAGGTAGTCGAGTAGCGACAGGTCTACGAGCTCTATCTTCTACTAGTTCTCCCCGCGGAGGAAGTAGTAGTAGCTAAAGAGGAGGTTAACCCGTATACGGAGGTTTTATAGCGTGTACGCCACCCTACTTAGGAGGAGGTCCTAGATCCGGAGCTACTCGTTAGGTGAGTAGCTAGCCTAGATCCTGTCGCTACCATAGTCCTTGAAGCTCGCGCGGTCGTGCTTACCCCGCTACCGGCTACGCTACTCGAGGAAGCCTCGTATAGTAGCGCCGTAGGGGTTCTTAATATTACCGCTCCTGTGCGTAACCTAGAGCCGCCAGAGCTCGATAACGGCGGCGATATAGGCATCGACGGTACTCTTCGTAAAGAGGGACCCCTCTAGGGCCACCTCTATAGCCGGCGCGAGGGCTACTAGGGGCATATAGCCCTCGCAGTCGTCTACGAGGAGCTCTGCGACCTTAACGAGCGGGACCTCCAAGGCCTCGGCTAGGCTCTTAGCCTCCGCGAGGGCTATAGCGTCCGCCTACTCGGGCGACTACCCCCTCGGCCGGGGGCGGGCTCACGGCCGGCTAGCCTTCGCGCGCCGGAGGAGGACGTCCTCCTTGAGCTACGCCGCGAGCTTGTCCGGCGTGACGAGCTCGCCGTCCGGCCAGCTATAGCGCGAGCCGTCGGGGGCGGCGCGCGGCGTCCGGTACCAGGTCTACAGAGCCCCTCGTTAGCCGGTACGTCCTCTCTAAAAAAGGGGGGGGGGGGGGGGGGCCTAGGACGCGCCTTCCACTCCTCCTGCTTCGAGCAGTAGCTACGCGCCGTATTCGCGGGCTACTCGTCCTTCTTCGCCTATAGGCTAGCGCGGCGGGCGTCGCGCGCGCGCTCGTCCGCGATAGCGTAAGCTGCGTCGGCCATATCGTCGTCGTCGTCGTCGTCGCTAGTCGAAAAGGGGGGCTGTTGTTGTTGCTGCGGTCGTGATAAGCCACGGACGGGGCCGCTAGCGCTTACCCGCGCACTTATCGGCCTCCTCGCAGGCGATTTCACCGCGGCTTGGCGCGGCCGTCGCACGGGCGATAAGCCATCACGTGCGGCCAAGCGAGGGGCTAGCGGTGTCGCGGGTTGCGGCGACACTGCGCGCGCCACCGATAAGAAACGATATAGTGTAGAGAATTCAGTGATTTTATTTCGCCTATAGGGCTCAAAAGAAGGCTAAATTTAGGGACGGATTATGCCGACGCAGGAGCCTTTCTGACTTCGCCTCCTAACGTATTTTATATCACAAGTCCTCAATACTCTATTCACGTTCTTTTCAATCTGCGATCATGGCTACAGCCTCCGAACTTGATAGAATCAAGTACAACCCGATCAAGGAACGATTGACTACCTTCTGTCGCTTATTTGAATCGACACGTTTAGACCTTAATGTCGCGTCATCTGCTGTGGGGAAATTCCGTCAGCGACGTGTCAGCTCCAAGAATGGCTAACATGGCCTGTGCTCAGAACCTTTTTAGGTAAAGGAGACGAAGCCGGTTTTGTAAGTGACTGTGCTTCCTAGTAAGGGCTAGTTTTTGCAGTTGCACTTTTTGCATCCTTTAGAACAAAGAGCCAATTCTGCTTTTGTAGTCACGCTTTTGCATCCTCTACACAAGTAGCTATTTCTGGTACCACACAGCTATTTTTGCTGCCTACTATCCTTTGTATCCTTTGAAGGAGCTACCACGTGCTTGCCCCAGTTCGAACCCGGTCCCTTCTTTCCCTTCTAACCTCAAGCTTTGTATAGAGCCGGGCTTCAAACTTGTCCACTATCTCTTTTGCATCTCCTAGCGAGTGTTCAGGCTCTAGTATCTCGGCCTAACGCACCTAGTAATACAATACACCATTAATAATCTCCTTCCCGTATCCACTAATAAGAGCTTCTACTATCTCCACCTCCTTCCCTACTAAGCGATTGCGATAGAGAAAGGACTTACCCCGTATAGTCTATATCAAGTCGTCCTCAATAATCAAGAGCCGGCGCTATTCATTATTAACTAAGGTCAAGGGGCATTTGAGTATCGATATCGAGTTCTAGCTTTATATAATCATTTTTAACCATACGATCCCTTTAGCCTCATTATAGGATTACAGGATCATCGCTTCTCCCCTTACCTCTCACTACGGATTATCGTCTATCTCTAACTCCTAGGTCACCTTATACCTCACTACAAGTAAGCTCATAACCCGATATTAGCTCTTGACTAATATCGTCACTATAATAGAATAGTCGCTATTCAATATTAGTACGCTCTTTGGACGTCTAGAAAAGTGCTTATAGACACGAGCTAGCAAAAATATCTTAGGGGCTTTTAATACTCCTTAATTTACTTCAGGTATATACTAAGTAGCCTTATAGTATATTCCGTATCTAGCCTTAACGTTTACTTTACGTCTTACCTATAACTCTAGATCTATTCAATTAATAAGCCCGAACGCGCTTCTTCTTCTTCTCCCTCTAAGCTTCGTAACTTGCTTTAAAGTAGCTAATAAGAGGCTATACCTTAGCTATATATAATATATAGCCTCGTTCTTACCTTATTACCCTCTAGGCTTCGTAACTTGCTTCAAATTAGCTAATAAGAGGCTATACCTTAGCCTTATATAATATATAGCCTCGTACTAAGGTTAGAACTTAATCTACTAAGTAATAGACCTCACTATTAATATATTCCTTACTAAGAACCTCGTGAAATTCTCGATTACGAAAAACGTCCTCAACTCGCGTGATGTACTAGTGTCTTACCTCTAGGCTAGTCCTAGTACTTTCAATTATAGTAGTATTAGGTCTAAAGTAGTACTATAATAGAGAGTAAGAAAGCTTATTATTATCGTTATTATCGGGATCCTTAGTATTAATCTTAGTATTAATATCGTAAATTGAATTAGAGCTATTATAGAGCTTAGCTAGGGAGTAGTTATTTTACTATTTAGCTAAGTGTTATAGTAAGAAGTTAGTGTATTATAAGTTAATTAATTCTAGCCTATATAAGGCAAGAACTAAACTATATAGTATTCGCTTATATTATACGATATAGGGGGATATTACCTTATACTAAGTATATTATATAACAGGTACCTGTCCCTAAAAAAAGAATAACGTCCTTATCGTTATCCTCCCTTCGCTACTACTAAAGGAAAGAATAGAAAGAATAATAATTATATATAGGTATATAAAACAAAATAATAATAAAAGAAAAAGGAAAAAGGAAAAAAAAATAAAAGTCGTAATCTCATATAATAACTCTATTATCGCTACCTTCGTCTACTATCTCTATCTACTATCCTCACGCTTACTCCTCGCCTTCCTCCTCCGATTCCTCCTCAAATAAACTATCGTCACCGAGAGCGTAGCCCGCTGGTTACTCCGTCTTATCGCCGTTTAGCTTATTCTTAAATAAGCAGGTATTACTAAGACGAGTTTATCCGGGTAAGACCTTGAATCATTCCTTCTCAGCGATCTCGGACTTACCCTTAGTCTTACTAGCCTTATTAGTCTTAGTAGCTTCATTAGTCTTAGTAGCTTCATTAGTCTTAGTAGCTTCATTAGTCTTAGTAGTCTTCTTTAGCTTTATAAGAGGTGTATCGCTAGTCTTCTTCAGAGTAGGGGTTACTTCGTCGTACTAAGGACTAATATAACCCTTAAAACTAGTGATATTTGTTTAGGTTTATGGGTATTCCTCGCTTATTTACGTAGAAAACTATTTATAGACTATCTCTATCTTAATATTATCGAGGGTAAGTAGGAGGTAGTTATAAATAGGGAGGATCTAGATATCGTCGCTATAGAAGACTTTTATAGTATAATCGACGACGTTATACTAATGTGCTTTCTAGACTCTAGTAATGATATCGCCGATTTCGTTATTTATCGGGTAACGCTTACCTTAGACGATCTCGACTAGTAGCTCCGTATTATTAAGTAGCGTAGTCATGAGTAGAGTAACGTTTACGCCGGCTCGGATAGTCTCTTCGTAGTATACTACTATTTCGTCGAGAGTAGGCTCTATAAGCTTCTATAAGGTCTTCTTCGTAATCGGGGGAATATCCTTATTATCGTCGGTTTCCTCCTTAATCTTAGCCTTCTTCTTTAGCTTTTCGTTACTAGAGCTTTCGTCGGTTAGCTTATCGGGGAGGGCGCTTGAGAGCCGTGTCTTTAGTCTACTATATAAGCGCTTAGGCGGGGAAGGGACCTTATCCTCCTCGTCTTCATCGTTCTCGGCTATTTACGCTACCTTAAGAGCTAACTCATATAAACTAGCCTTCTTAATATAAGTAATATAGGCCTTCTAACCCTTAGGGTACTTGTCTAGGAGTAATTAGATCTTAGGATACTTATCCGGGTTATCGACTATCTTATAGAAGTTTCTGAAATCCTTAGAGGTTAGGGCTTAGTCTTTCTTTAACTTATCACGGATTCGGTAGTATATGGGTTATAATAACGGAACGCCTTTAGCTATAACTAGTAAAGATATAGTAGTACTAATAGCGAGTAGTATATAGCTCTTTCGTAATATATTATAATAAATAGAGTATTTACTATAGCTTTATGTAATATTATAATAATTAAGGTATTTACTATAAGTATACGAATATTACGATATTTCATAGTAGTGAGGTAATATCTCATTAGCTCTAAGGAAAACAAATATCTTAATTTATACTAGCGTATAGTCGTGAAAACGTGATAATATTAGTTATAAGTATACTTAGTAAGGATAGTCGTTACTCTATAGTTACTATTTGGTATTTCTTATAGGCCGACTATACTTCTTTATAGAGGCCGCTTTTAATTATTCCTTATAGTCCGCTACTA
>JAJTUS010000265.1:0-55643 GCA_021399465.1 Hyaloscypha sp. PMI_1271 | reverse complement strand
AGTACTTAGCTAAGGCTTTAGCCTATCTTACTTACGGCTTATGAGTTTCTTCATTAATATAAAGTACTCTAATATATAGTAGTTAGTATAGATCTAGATCTAGCAGGTAGTCCCTTAAAGTTTAGGGCGCTACTAGTCTAAAGACTATATAATAGCGAGTATTTCTTTATCGTGTATCTTATAGTTTATATTCCGCGGGTATTATAGTCTTAGAGAAGAAGGCCACGAGGTACTAGTTTATCTCTATATTATTGAGAGAGAATACTAGTAATAATACTATCTAATATATTAGTTTTAATTATAGACTATTACTCTGGATTATAGTAGCGAAGTAGGTTAGATGACATTAGGTAGGCTTTAAGCTCTTTGAAAGCGTCCTAATAGGCCTTATTAAAGGAGAAAGGTATATTTATATGAGTAAGGTTTATTAGAGGCTTAGTAATAATACTATAGTTATGAATAAACCTCCTATAGAAGTTATAGAACCCTAGGAAGGCTTATATTCCTCTTATAGTCTTTAGAGCTTCCTAATTCTTCATAATAGTGACCTTCTTAGGGTTAACTTTAATACTATTTATTAAGATAATAAAGCCGAGGTATTTCGTATATATAATATTAAACTCATACTTCTTAATATCCGCTTATAAGCCTATATCTCAGAGATACTAGAGGACTTTCTTTATATAGAGTTCATACTCTAGTTCATCGTCCAAGTAAATGAGGATATTATTGAGGTAGGCTATATAGAAGTTATTAAGGTAGTTAAAGAGAATATTATTTATATAATACTAGTAAGTAGCTAGTCTATTAGTTAACCTAAAGGGTAAGACTTTATACTTATAGGCTCTATAGCATATATGAAACGTCATTAGCTCTTCTGCTTTAGGGTCTATATAGATCTGGTAGAAAGCCTATTAGATATCTAACTTCGTGAAGATCTTTGCCTAACTAATTCTAGCTAGGGTCTCATTAATAAGTAGAAGAGGGTACTAGTCCTTCCGGGTAATCTAATTAAGCTTCTGGTAGTTAATATAGAATCGTAAGCTTCTATTAGCTTTTCTCACGAATAAGATAGGGGCCGCGAATAGCGACTAGCTAGGAGTAATAAAGCCCTTATCGAGGTTTTCTAGGAGGTATTTCTTTATAGCCTCTAACTCTACTATTATTATCTTATATAAAGGGCTATAACCTAGGTATTCCTCTACTTCCTTCTCTAATTATATCTTGTGGTTATATAATTAATAGGGAGGTAGGATATCGGAGGCTTCCTTAGAGAAGACGTCTATGAATTTGGTATATTAGTCGGGGATAGCGGGTTCTTTAGCCTTAAGAGGAGGCTCTCTTCATTATTCTAGGAGGCTATTAATTTCGTAGAGACTTATAGTAAAGGCTTCGTTCTTAGGTTACTATAGATTATAGTATATACCTATAGAGCTAATCCCGGCGATCTTAATAGGGGGAGCCTCTACTAGCTTTCTCTCTATATATAGTCTCTTCTAGTAGGGTATATCTACGGGATAGATAATACTAGCTAGGGAGTCCTCTATTTAATAGTAGCTCTCTTAGGTATCCTACTTATGAGAGCATTTAATCTTTGGTTTCTAAGGGGTAGGAGCAGCTAGCGCGGGCGCTAGCTCTTTATCTAGGTCTAATTCTGAATTAGTAGAGTCTTCCTTAGAGGTAATATATAGAGAGGAGTTAGTAGTAGAGTTATCTTCTATATTATAGTTCTCTACGGTAGCTTATTTCCTAGCTACTTGCCGTTAGTCCTCCTTATTAAATACGCGGTTTCTAGCTTCAATATTAGCTTAATAATTAGAGTAGGGAGTATGCTTTAGGGTAGGGAGTAGAGCTTCTCGAGATATAGGGATCTCTCATATAACTAAGAGTAATGGGGGTAGGCTCTTAGGCTATATTAAATATCGGTTTCGGATATTGAGAAGTAGATTAAAGTATTCTAGCTATTTATGGCCAAGAATGAGATCATGGGATCCGAGTTCAAGGATTAATAAGGGGATATTATACTATCGTCTCTTATTAATAGTAAGATATATCTTTAGGAAGTGAGTAATATGGGTTCCTAGCTTATTATTATATCTCTTAATATTAATAGGCTTAAGTAGGCGCTAGAACTTGAGGTTAAAGAAGGTAGTAATATCTATAGCGAGGAGAGTATTAATAAATATGAAACTATTTACTCCGGAGTTAGTAAGAGAGGAGATATTAACTAAATATCTATTATAAGATAAGCTATAGGGTATAGTTAAGTATAGTCCTCCTATTAACTAGTCTAGGTTAATCTCTACGAGATTAATCCTAAGTTTACCTAAGAAGGAGTCTTTTCCTAGGCCTCCTCGTTTCCCGATATATTATCTATATTAGCCTCTATAAGTTTATTATCTTCTTATAGTTCCTTAATATTAGTAATACGCTTTGGTACCGGGTAGTCGCGTACTATATGACTAGTTTAAGAGTAGTTAAAGTAGATTAAGGCTAAGGCGAGGGTACCCTCTCTCTTAATAGCTAGCTCACTAATAGTCGGGGATACTCGGGCTAGCGTAAGGGTATAGGGAGTCGCTATATAGGGTTTAGGGGCGGAGGATATAGAGGTCGAGGCTTATAGGGTATCCGTAGCTTAAGCCTTAATATACTCTCGGAGGTTCTTATAGGCTTATAATACCTTTAGCTCGGAATTAATAGATGAAGTAATATAGTATAAGTCCTAGAGGGTATAAATAGAGTAGTGCTAGCTTATGAGTTACGTTTAGAGAAGAAGTATTAACTTATTATATAGATTATTAAGGCGGTCTTATAAGTAGATCTAAGCTTCGTTAGCCAAGTAGATAAACTTAGTCTTAAACTTATAGAAAGTCTAAACCTCCTTTATTCATAAGTACTTATATTCGCGTCTAGCCTTACGTATATAGTACGGGTTAATGAAATACTTACTAAGGTAGTTAATTATCTCCTTAGTCGTCTTAAAGGGATTAGTAGTATTAGGCTTATATTAAGTAAATAAGTATTATTAGGCGTTACCTTTAGTATAGTTAAAGACGTAGTATATATGGGCGTCCTCATTAGTATAGTAGTTAGTATTAACTTTGAATTTGCTTATAATCTAGATTTACTAATAGTCGTAGGTTAGATCTTTACTATTACTGAGCTTTATAGGATCCGGAACCTTTATAGAGCAGTACTAGCTATACTCAGGGACGTCTCTAGCTAGACGTGCTCATTTAATAGAAGGGATAGGGGAGTTGAGTGCTATATTATAGTACTTAGATTAGGCGTATATATTACCCGGAGCGCGGCCTCTACTAATAGAACGTCCTCGGGGAGCCTCATCTTTATTAAGTAAGTGAGCTAGATTAGTAGCTAAGCTATTTATAGTTATACGGTTAGCCTAGGCGTCCATCTAGAACTTGATTTGGGCTTATTATAATACGAGTATATTGGTATAGATATTAGATAGGGTGAGAGATCCTCTTAGGGCAGAAGGTCCTACTCTAGAGGCATTCTTAGAACCGGACGTAAGAGGAGGAATTATAGGATATGGGTAGAGGCCCTTAGAGGGGCTATTAGCGCGGGAGGTTATATTAAAGGTATTGTGGGTATATGGATTATTTATGTAGAGTCGTTCTTTGGAAGTAAATAATTATCTCAGGGGGGATATTCTAGAGCCTTCCTAGGCAGAAAGAGAGAGCTTAGTTTAGTATTATAGCCCTATAAAGGGAGCTCACGAATAGAGCACTTATAGGAAAGCTGTTTATTGAGAAAACTAAGCTAAGGAGGAAAGAGAGCTCGAGTAGAGGTCCCTTAAGTATTTATAGTCTCTCGCTTGTGGCTTAGCCTAATTAGGCTTAGCGTCCTAAATTTCCTAGAGAGCAGATTCCCTTAGCGGTGCGGCCGCATCACGTGCAGGCACGTCAGGTGACTACAGATGCCAGATGCCAGAACCAGATGCCATGGGTTGGCATAGCATGGCCGTGACAGGTAAGGCTATTTCTTTCTCTTTCATTAGTTAGCGAGGGGTATTATCTAGTCTAGCTAAGGGTCTAACTCCGAGGTTAGCTAGGTTGTAAAGGATAGGGACATCGTCTATTCTAATTAAGGGCTAGACTCCGAGGTTAATTAAGTTATAGAGGATATCGATTCCTCTTTATTTTGAGTCGGTAGAATAGAGCTAACTATCGTCTTTCCTTATTTTGAATCGGTGGACCATAACTAATTATCGTTCTTCTTTTCTTTGAGATTCGGGAGGAATACCGAATATTAAGGGTAGTATAGTTATCTTCGCCCCCTAAGGATATAGTACCCTAGTCCTTTATTAGGAGTATTACTATCGCCTCTATAAGCCGGGTCAAGTGAGCTTAGTATTATATAACGGCGAGATCAATACAATAGTCGAGGCTTAAGGTTCAAAGAATCTCATATATTGAAAATACTAAGCTAAGGGGCAAAGAAGGGAGGAGTCCCTCGACCTTTAAGATAGTCTTACTAAGATCCCTAGCTTAGTCCCGCGTTTCGCCCCTAGTCCCTGATACCTAGCCCCTGGCGGATCATGTAGAGGTGCCAGCCGTCACAACCCTTTTGGTCGTTACAGTCACCTATAACTATAGCGACCAAAAGGGTTAATGCCTGATTTTCGCCATGATCTAGAACCCTCAGATATTAGGATCAAGGGTCCCTATACTACTACTACCTTTAATATCCTACTTCTCCCTAAGGTTATTAATGTAATCTTTACCTAACGAGTATAAGTTACTTCTCCTGAGTTCATATGATCTATACTAAGTAATATAGTAGCCAAGTCAATACTTAAACTCCTTATACTACTTGTGAGAAGGGTCAAGGTATATTTATACAGTATAACTAAGAATCTCATCTTTATAAGGCTCAAGATTAGTCTTTAGAGCTATTTTTAGTACCGTGTGATGCGTGCGATACGTTGAAAGTAGAATAATTAATATAAGTAGTGGGTGGTGGGTCAAAAATGCGATTTTCCGAAAATACGATTTCGCGGAAAAAGCCATTGACCCTTTTGGTCGCTATGGTCAACCAGAATTGTGCTGCGCTGCGATAACCTGCGCTTGTCTAGCTGGTGCCTGCGACCAGAGCTTTTACCAGCCGAAATCATAGAAACCATGCACCAAATTCCACCATTCTCACCTCAACTAACCCTCCTAAACAATCATTAAACAATCTGGGTCATGCTTTCGCACTAGCTGAAACCTCGGAACTCAGCAATGCATCTTTTAAAGCTCGGCAGTGATAACAAATTCATCTTAACCCGATTTATTGCGAGCAAGATTCCGAGCTACGCCACACTCTCACATACATGGGAAGCCGATGACCAGGAAGTCACTTTTAAAGATCTAACGGATGGCGTCGGAATCAGCAAGCTCGGCTATAGAAAGATTCAATTTTGCGGAGAATAAGCCCTAATAAACGATCTATAATACTTTTGGGTAGATAGCTATTGCATCGACAAATCAAGTAGCTCTGAGCTCCAAGAGGCTATCAACTCTATCTTTCGATAGTACCAGAACGCGGCTAGATGCTATGTCTATCTTACAGACGTTTCGATAGGAGAATACTCCCAATTTTCTCGCCCTCCATAGCACTTAGCTTTCAGTCAAAGCTGATGGTTCACTCGAGGGTGGACGCTACAAGAGCTTCTTGCACCGTCATCAGTTGAGTTTTTCTCTCGAGAAGGCAAGCGACTTGGCGATAAGAAATCTTTGGAAGTCCAGGTTCAGAATATTACCGGTATCGCAGTCCGAGCACTTCGAGCCAATTCATTATCCGAGTTTAGCGTCGACGAGCGAATGTCCTGGGCTACAAATCGAAGAACTACGATAGACGAGGACCAAGTATACTGTTTACTAGGTATATTTGACATATATTTGCCCCTTATCTATGGCGAGGGCAAGGCGAATGCGTTCCGTCGGCTTCGAAGGGAAATCCATCAATCTGGTGGTAGGTGCCGAATTGTGCGGGCTAGTGGCACTATGCTGACAAGCGACTGATATCTAGTTGATTCGCTCAACCTTCTGCCGTACGCTTCAGCCCTACGACAGCATGAAAAGAGCGAGCAAGGAACACTAGAGCATCCCTTGCTTCATTCCCTCGCAGGCCATAGGAAATACGTGCGTTGCATTGCATTTTCACTCGACGGCAAGCGGCTCGCATCGGGCTCGGGTGATTGTACGGTCAGGCTGTGGGACGTGGCGACGGGGTCGACCCTTCAGGAGCTCGAAGGCCACACAGCCCTCGTTGAGGGTGTCGCTTTCTCGCCTGACGTAAGCGGCTCGCGTCAGCCTCGGAAGATGGGTCGGTCAGACTGTGGGACGTAGCGACGGGATCGGCCCTTCAGACGCTCGGGGACGCAGTCCTGTCTAGTACTAACAGGTTTATCTTAGAACGTGTAGTCTATCACGTCTCATTCTCGCCCGACGGTAAGCAGCTCGCGTCGGGGCAATGGAATGGAATGGTCCGGCTATGGGACGTGAAGGGGTCGGCACTCCAGACGCTCGAGACGGCCCACGAAGGCTACGTCTCCGACGTAGCATTCTCGCCCGACGGGAAGTGGCTCGCGTTGGCCTCGGGAGGAGGGATTATTAAACTATGGGAAGTAGCAGAGAGTGTGAGAGAATCGGCTCTCCAGACACTCAAAGGCCATGATCGCTATGTTCAGAAGGTCACATTCTCGCCAGACAGTAAGCGACTCGTGTCCGCGGGGGCGGATGGGACAATTAGGCTATGGGATGTAGAGACCGGAGCGATGCTTCAGATGACCAGGGACGATACCATTGGCCCCTGGAATCCGTTTATAGGAACCAGGGAGACAGTGACTGTCATAGACGTTGCGTTCTCGGGCGACGGTAAGCAGCTGGTGTCGGCCTCGGAGAATGGGACGATCAAGCGATGGGATTTAACGAGGGAAGCGAGAGAAGTGAGGGAATCGACCATTGGAATGCACAAAAGCCGTCATTCAGTCGTCGTATTCTCGCCCGATTTAAAGCGGCTTGCGTCAATAGAAGGCTCTGCACTTACGATTCAACTATGGGATGCACTTAAGGAATAAAGAGATAAACTTAAGCTTTCATTAATGTAACGGGAGGGGGAATTTTGGATGTGAAGGAGATGGAGGGGCTGGGTGTTAGGGTTGAGGGGATTGAGAAGAAGGGGTGTGGTAGATGGGGGCGGCGGTAGGAGGGTTTCTTTTGTTTGTTTAGTATATTGAGGCGGTTTCGTAGTTTTTGAATGTTTGAATGACTCCTAGATTGCTGAGGAAGAAGATGGTTGCTTTAATGGTTTGGGTTGGGTCGATTTTCCTTACGCGAATGTCCAAACTTCAGGCATGAGCATTGTGCTTTTTCTGTCATAATGCTTTCCTAGCCTTAACATGTGTACAGTATTTTAATGCTGATTATAATGTAAGGAGCCAAGATTCGAATCGCGATATAGCCTCACATAATTTCCCCATTTGTACTCCTCATTCGCCGCAAGTATCGTCATATCGACTGCGTTCCCATCATATTTGGTATCAGCGTTCACAAACGTTTTGACGTGCATGTTCCATGAATGCTCAACCTCAGCCTTTACTTTCCCCAAGAGATCAAAGAAGCTCTCCGCATCGGCGGCGGCTTTAAACCTAAAATTCACAACGACACCATCAGGTCGAGTTTTCCAAGTCCCGCTCTGTGGGCTTGCAGAATCAACGTGTACCGTCCATCTCTCACGACCTTCCACTTTGGCAAAGGCAAAGTCGACAAATAGATTTCCTGACGAGTACGTTCTCAGACAAGTGGGATAATCGCTCTGCGTTAACTTGCTGAGATTGGCAAGGTCGCTCTCATATCGTCTGAGGGTCTGTTTGAATGCCTCCGGATATCGAATATTTGGATGCATGCAAGCCTGCCTTCTCGGATGACCAGTCCCAGCTCGCAATCTTGAATCAAGAGTCTCGGTAAATTCTTCGAGGAAACCGGCTCGCCATCAAAGCTCACGGCCGCCACTTTCCAACACTTTGCAGCGATTGCGGAATGCAGATCATTCTTGAAGCAGTCGAAAGTTAGGAAGATCTTTCCGGTCAGCAACTTTCCCGCTTACGGTACTGCCGGCAGTCTGGATTTTCGAAGTCTGAGTCGCAGATGTTCGGGTCGTCACTGGCACATTGTAGGAGATATTGACATCCGGATGCTCGAAGTTCGGATGGCCCTCCTTCATGACCTCAAGGATCTCCTTGGCAAACTTTCGATTATCCCGCAGCTGAAGAACATTCTGATGTAGCCTTTCCATGATCTCGGCTACATTATCAAGCTGCTCACTGTAGCCCGGTTCTGGTCAGATAGAGCGTTAGTTCATTCCGAGATTCCAGCCTCACCTGCCGAGACTCTGCAACATCGAATTTAATGCTCGCTTTGTATCTCTCCAACGCCACTCTCAACTCCAAAACATCTTCTTTCTTCCACTGCCACTTAACACACTTAGTCACCTGTCCCTTGATTGAATAGTCCTTGGTTTTGATCTTAGACTTTACAACCAGCGCCTCGATTTTTCCAAGTGTGTCCCGGCACCCACTAAACACAACCTTCGATTCATCGGCCCATTTCCGCAAGAGCTCTTGATGGCTTTCTTGTCGACTCTCAATCAGGCCTTTGAGTCGTGTGAGAACAAAGTTGAAGATGCTAAGCTCAGTGGTTAGGTCTTCGATGTGGCGAGGCGCGTCTTTGATAGCGTCGAGGTATTGGTAGAGGCTGAGAAGGACATTTGCGCAGGTCAGACAGAGCGCAGGGATTGATACAGGATCCATTTCGAGGGCGAAAGTTGCACGATGACGAGGGGGTTATCGGCCTCGGTACATGAAGGGGAGGTGCTGCCTTGTTAATAAATGTGCTACGTTCGTACGGCTGAGAGTTGGTAGTGGCTGTGCAGTGCAGCTCCCCTCTCTTCGACGCCGACCTCAACCCTCAAGACGGTGCGAAGTCAACTTGGATCCATGCTTCCATTCGGCAACGACTTCGTTTCTCTAAACAACATAATTGGAACGCTTGACCACAACTGAACAAAGCATCCACCTCGCTTGCAGAGCGACCCCGTCAGCATCCCCTCCTCCTTGCTACTGGACCTGATTTATAGATACTCTATGTACTCCTTATTTGGCCCCTTGAAATCATTAATTCGACGCTCACAAAGCTTTTTTCAGATCATGGAATAAATACTTGTTAATGCGGATGGTAGACAAATGTCGTCCAATGTAGGACGAAGGGTCTTGGCGAGCCCGAGGATGCGCCGGGGGCGGACGACTTGTTGGGTTCTTTGCGCCGGTACGATGCGCTCTGTATCAATCAAGCTGATTTGGTTGAACGGAACCACCAAGTCGGAATGATGCAGACTGTGTATTCATCAACTGCAAATGTCCTGTCTTGGCTGGGATGTGGCGACGACTTGATTCCTAGAGCATTCGATTTTATTAGACAGACAGTGCAAAGCAGCACATTGGTCAACTCGTGCTTCAGCTAATGAAAGACAACGTCTTGATAGCGGACCAAGAGTCGGGAGCGGTGTTACAGAGGATTCCATAATGGTTGAAACGATTGTTGACCCAAGAATGCTGTTCTTATTGTCACGCTCAGAGTCAGTTATCGACTTCTTCTCGCTAGCTTATTGGCATCGAGTATGGGTAGTTCAAGAAATTGTCCTTACCAGGCCCGAGAGAAATATTATTGTCTTTGGGGACGAAGTGATGTCTTTCTGCGACGTTCAAGTCTTTCGAAACACATGGTTGGCGTTCCTGAAGGAACTACAGCTAAACCGCGAATGGGAATCAGCTTTATCTAGAGCCCCCGACTGGGACTTGGCATCGGACTCGTGGACACAATACCTTCAGCGAATGGAAGAGAGTTTAGTTGTCTGGAGCTATTACGACTTCATGCGTGGGCAACACGATCTGCTTGCATCCCAAGAAAGTTTATTCTATATTATCCTAGCAACCGCCTATACGGCCACTGACCCCTGGGACTCTGTATTTGGTCTCCTTGGTGTGATCTCGGCTCCCAAACTCGTCCCTGATTACAAGCAGCCCGTCGAAGTCATTTACACAGAGTGGTTTACCACGGTGCTTAAGGACTGGGAAGACTTCCAACCTCTCTACTTCTCCGGTATTACGAACACCTCGTATTCGGAGGGGGCGCTATCCTCTTGGGTACCAGATTTACGTTCAAGGAGAGCTGATAGTCCAGTATGGGATGCGACTCTTGCTAGCACAATCGAAAAGCCTCACCAGCCTACGAGTTTCTCACTTGGCGGGCAGACACTTCGAGGGTTCCCATATATATCCGACAGAAGAACGCTTCACGCAAGAGGGGTCTGGTGTGACGAAGTGGTAGAAGCGCACCACATCAACTTTAAATACGCACCCGAGATAGTAGCGCAATTCTGTACATCCTACCTCTCAAACGACAAAATATCACCAAACAGAAACCGCAACAGCGCCCCCATCTTACAGAGAGTGTTCACTGTTCTGAAGTGCGGAATAAACCGCTTCGATTCCTCTCAGCCCGAAAATCGAACATCCGTAACGTCAAGAAACTTTCAAGTAATCGAAGGGAAAAATCAGCTGCAACTGTACCAAAGTATGCCACCACTCCAAGCCGTTGCCAAATTTCTGCGATCAAGAGGGACTCCCTCGGCGGAGGGTAGTGATGATTTAGTTCTCAACATTCTTGGTAGGCCTTCATCGCCACTTGGCGCCAACATCTCCTCCGATATCCAAATAGCAGCTGCTTTCGTTGTATTCCTCCAAACCAGTCAACGTTCACAGCCAGCCTCTAGTTTCTCGCCAACTCATGGTCTAGCCCCTGGGCCCGATTTCCTGCACAGGTTTCTAGAATGTTTTTTTCAGGACAGGGCCGAAGAGTTAGAGAATCTGGTCTCTTACGATTTGTTTCAGGAGGAGAACGTTCTGCTATTGGTTAAGAGCATCCAAAGGTATTTCAAGACGTATGACCACACACTTTTCCTCACACGGTCGGGATATTTGGGTAACGGGCCAACTTCAATGCGCGTAGGAGATAAGGTGGCGGTGCTTGATGGTGCGAAGATGCCTTTTTTATTAAGGGATATGGTCGGTCGTTTTGTGCTTGTTGGACCATGCTATGTTGAAGGCCACTCTGATGGAGAACCGGCTGCTATGGCGCGGAGGGGGGAGGTGCCTGTGGAGGATATATTAATAATCTGATCTGTATTTATATGTTCTAAACTTCTATGAGAGTTTGCTAAAGAGCGCTCCAGATTGTTTGAGTATAGTAGTGTCTGGAGGCACAACATTTAGGATTGCACGAGGAATTCTAACCATGATATGCAAAAGGCCATATCAATATTGTAAACGAGTATAAGCGGCGGCATTGATAATACGGCAGCAAGATTGGAGCCGGAATGGGTCCTTGTCATAGACCTTTGCCTATATTTCGCCTAAATATAGATGAAGTACGTTTTATTTTAGAGGGGGGGCCGTTTCTGGGCCCCCTTCTATTTTAGTATTCAGAGTACTCCAATTGCGAGTGCGCCGGTATGGAAGACTACACGTCGACGTTATATCGTCATAATACCTCAACATGCTACAAGATGGCAAATATGCCTTATATATGCTTCAAGCTAAAGTAGACAGGGTTGTAGTGACATAATTCGAATTACCTCAACTTAAAATACAAGAATTCAGACCACTCGAACTTAGAGAAAGCAGAAATTTTGTACTTAAACTAAAAACACTCGGGATAATAATACTTTGCTAACTCTACTTTGTGCTTGCTCAGCTGTATTAGGCTATTAGCTGGTTGCTAGCAGATATAATGAATTACTTAGTTTGACGAGAGTTTTAGAACTATATTTTATTTGAAACGGAGTGAAATACCCATGCTATAACATTATATCTACCCGAAAAACAAAATGGCGAAATTTAAATAATAAGTGACTACCAGTATAATTGCTGAATAGGAGTTCACGTTGACTAGAAATGAACAGCGCTAGTTCGAGCATCTAACTCATAGTTGGTCATGAGGACCGCGATCTCGGCATCTAGGTCTTTTTAGTGAGATAACAACCATGCAGAGAGTAGATTTCAGCTGAGGAGATGTTGTCTGCTACAATACAAGACAAAATTGAGCGCACACCTGGGCTAGCGCAACCAGCAAGTCGCCGCCCCCGGCGGATCCTTGTGTACGTAGCAAAGGGAAAAAAGAGGAAATATGCGTTGCCACAAGCTTGCGAGACCCTAATTTTGTTTGACCGTTTACTATATGACCAAATTTATCTGGAAACGACAGTGAGGACGACGACGTGCCATTAGAGTCGAGAATGCGATATGCGCATTAGGTGTTAACATACATTAATCTGGACACATTGGTGCATACGAAGCAATATATACGGGCACCTGCCACCGCCTGCTAATTTCGATTAGTGTGACCCCAATCGACACCGCGGTGGGGGGGGGGTTGTTTTACTTTTCCCGTAGCAAACCCATTGTTGCTATTCTGAAAAGCGTGAGCACCGCAGTAAGTCCGGAATGTTCTTGGCAAAATTATGTGTCTCGGCTCCCTAGACTTTTTAAACTTGCAACATTAGATGAACGGATACCGATTCTGTCTACTGAGCTATCAAGTGCCTTGAAAGGCTGCTAGTCTATAGTGTGCGCGCGGCCCACAATACTCGCTTGCTGTAGGACATCTTCGACACCTTTTTCGAGTAACTGCGGTCGATTTCTCCGTCCTCTTACTTGCTAGTCCTCGGATTCAAGTCGGCACTATAATTCAGAAGTCCTCACCCAAGATGATGTCAGCAGCTTGCTCGGCAATTGCATAGACGATGACTTGGTAGTGTGAAGCGAGTGGTTGGGGGATCTGCGATATTTGTCAGTTAAGTCGGAAAACATATCAAACGTATTAGGTAAGTACTTACCACACTAGCGTCCACAACCCTGAGATTTTTTACCCCATAAACCTTCAGTGATCCATCAACTACCTTGCCCATGGCAGCTGTGCCTCCGGGGTGGAACGTTGTCGACGCCCCAAACTTAATACGCTCGTCGATCTGCTCATCCGAAGCATCCAACCCGGCACTCACTAGCCCGGGAGGAGTGTACTCCTCGGCGACGAGTTCCTTTCCTTCTGGAGTGTCGAGCATAAGCTGCGAGTGCATGCGAAAGCCTTCGCGCATGACGTGCTTGTCAGTCTCCGTCGCATAGTAGTTGGGATCGATAACTGGAGGTGCCGAAGGGTCGTTCGAACTGAGAGTGATAGATCCTCGTGAAGTTGGCAGACAACCCATGTAGTAAGTCATGATGGAGTTTCCGTCCATAGGGATTTGGAGTCCTTGGGCTTCAGCACCAAACACGGCATACAGAAGGATCATCTCCAGATGACTTCGTGGGCTTTTGAGGAGGGGATGATCGTCTGGCACCTGGCCCTCATCTTTCTCTAGAGCTGCCTTGAGTGGTGCTGTCGGGATCGGGGTTGTGACCAGCCAGTCAACTGGTCCTCCTTTTTCAAAATTGGGACCGCCGAAAAGGGGTGATCCTGCGGCGAGACCTTTCTCGGGATACCGGAGTTTCCAGTATCTGTACAACAGCAGATGGTCATGCAGATTCGTTCCAACTTGAGGTAGTTCTACGGTAGTGGTGATGCCGTGCTGAGAAAGATGGGTTGAATCACCAATGCCAGAAAGCTGCAAGATCTGGGGCGTTCGATATGCACCAGCGGAGACGACGACTTGGCCTCCCTTCTTGACCATGTGTATCTCTCCACTTGCCAATTCAACACCGACAGCAACTTTATCATCGTTGATGATGATGCGGCGTACTAGAGTATCGGTAAGCACCTTGACCCCGCCCAGAGGATATGCGTCACTGGCAATCTGTCGCTTTCCGTCCTTCCAGTTCTCAACTAGGTCAGTGATGCCCTGAGGGTGGCCGTTATTTGCATCAGGGATGTGCTGGAGTCCAAGGTGAGACCAGAGCTTGAAGATGGTGTCTCGTAGGGGGAATTTGCGACCAGATGAGCTGACGGAAGCGGTAACAATAGGCCCGTCAAAGCCGTGCTGAGCAGGGTCCCCATCCGCATCGAAGTGCTTCTCAGACCGCTTGAAGTAAGGAAGGAGGCCATTATAGCTCCACCGCTCGTCCTTGACTTCGCGTGCCCACTCCTCGTAGTCGAGGACGTCTCCGCGGATCCAGCCGCCAGAGTTAATGATAGTGCCTCCCGAGAGGCCCTTGACGGCGCAATTGTATCTAGGAGCGCCATTCAAGTGTTTCTGGGGGACCGTCATGTACTTCCAGTCGAGGTCGGAGAAGTGCAGGAATGCAGCATCTGCGGGCGTCGCGATATGAGGATGGCCAGTTACATCAGACCCGGCTTCAATAAGGACGATGGACAGCTCTGGCTTGTGTTGGTGGAGTCGCGAGGCGAGCACCACGCCCGCAGTGCCGCCACCCACGATGATGATGTCTGTCATGCTTACTTTAGTGTCACCAGGTGAGATGTAGTTGAAGCCTCGCTGTGTTTGGGTTGTTGTCCCTTTTATAAAGGTGTAAGCACTAGTCTGTGCAAACAACTTGGCACAGTTGTATTTAAAAGCAGTGTGCACCTGTAGACCCCTGTAGCTCCGGGGACCCCCCTATTCAGCTCGCGTAGTATTCCTAAACTAGGATTGTCTGCTTAAAGCAGTTAACTCTATTATATATATATATACTACTACCCTTCCAAGGTAGCCCTAAAAGAATTCTCATATAATTAAGAATTTGATTCCTTTTTAGCCCTTTGTTAGACGGCACGTGCCCCCCTTGGGTGCCCCCTGCATGCCGGTCTCACATGGCTCCGGGGCTTAGCTCCCGGGCCCATCTCCACCCAAACCAGGGGCCGCATAAGCAGGTGCAAATGCAAAGAGTAAAAGCCGAATTTTCTCCCTTTACGGAGTAGGTGAGCGTATTGTGATCTTGGGTGTGGGCGGGTCCCCGCTCGTTTAATGTTGCAATACAGGAGAGGATTCAAATGCTCATTCATATTTTCGTACAATTCAAAGTCTCCGCCTGCCTTCAAATGTCCCGAGAGTTCTGAAATATTGAAATCATGTGCTTCACATCAGTACATTTTCGACTTTGACTTGGGACACTGGAAACGTGGTCTTCCAGTGATGAGGCAATCATTCATTAAAGGCATTTTGGAATGTTTGAGACTTGATCGTCTCAAACAATAATAGTATTTTCCTTGCTGCTAACCTCTTCTCAGGTCTTCCTCAGCTGCAGAGACCTTGCAAACGATCTATAAATGAACGAATGACTTCTTGTACAATCATTTTCTTCCTCTTTTGACTGGTTTCGCAATGCCTTTCTTCTTAATAATACGTTTCTGCTTCTTGATTGGCGTGTCCGATCCTTGTATTTCCCCACCAATCCCTCCAAGAGAATCAAACTTTCTCTTTTCATGGGCACGCCGAGTATCGTCCGATTTCGCTCTGCTAACAGTTTTGAGTGCCACAATCAAAGTACGTGCGTCTCCTGGGACATTCTCGAGTCAGCAGTGCAGTTTGGAATGTTCCAACAGTGCACAGAACATCGAATCGGGGGACGGCAGGTGATCAGTACCTTTTTCGGCAGGTTCCAGAACAGAGTCCTCTCTCTCTCCCTTTGAGGGTTCCGCTGGGGATGCATCCTGTGCAGGAGCAGGAGAAGGGTCAGCGATCTCCAGCACCCTCTCCAAGCTGTTAACATATTTGACGTCAGATCTGAAAGTTTTCTCCCTAGATTGTTCCGGGTCCATTGGCTCAATCTTGTCAGCACTGTCCAGGGCGTTTGTAGCACCTTCAGGGTTATCAAATTCTGCTGACCCCTGTGGTTCAGTATCACTAGCTGCTTCTTCCTTCATGTCCTCCTTTTCCCACACCTTCTTCACGGCGATCAGGGATTTCTGATAGATGACATAGAGGCCTTTGACATCCAATCCAGCATATTGAGGAAGTTCCTTTGCGAAAATGGCAATGATGGAAGTATTGGTCCTAGGCAGGCCGATAAACCATCCAGCATTACCATATAACTTGCGATTCTTCAAGAAGCACTTGGTCAATTCTGATTCTATCTCCTTTCGCTTTTGGTGAGGAATTCCTGTGAATATTAATTATATTGTATCAGAGCTGGTGGAACGTCGATGTAGGGCATACCAAGTCGCTCGTCCTCCTCCTCTCTCTGTCCGTCCATGGTCAGTTATGCGTCGAAGTGAGAATCGAATTATCCAAGCGTAAGTTGATCAAGTCGGTGATGTTGATGCCGATTCGTGGAGGGGGCAGGCAATGTGCTTCTGTACAGGAGTGGGGCTCCAATGGTTGGATTTGGATTGGCTTTGCGTGATAATAGGTCCTTAGGTAGGTGAGCTTGGGGTCGTGGGATGTGCACGGCGAATAATTTGGCCCTAGAGGTGGATCGCGGCGGTATGTGCTTGACTGTTTACAGAGCCAAGAGTGTTCCAGCCTCCAGATCTGATCTTTGTCAAACGGACTTCTGATCAAAGGACTTGTGCTTGGTAGAGGAAGCTGTCGAGAAGGATCTGCGACGGAGATGAAATCTGGATGCCAAGGCAGAGCACTGGATAAGGTGACCTCCTGTGGAATGCACTCGGCTGCGTGGCAATTGGACTCTGCGGCAGTTCTTTGAAGAAACTCTTCCTCGACTATGGCTATATCGAATAAGACTCTCCAGTCTCGGTGATGGTCGAATCTATAGGTGCTGGATTGATCTGGAACCCCTGTGCGGAGGCACTCCCTAGGAGCAACTTTCGCGTGTGATCCTTCAGGGCTTAGCAGGTCAAGATGAGATTGAACTTGAGTGTTCGGACGGTTGATAAGTTGCCGCTGGTTCATAGCAAGAAGCACGCGCCGGAATGGCGGAGCTCGAGGCGGTCATGCAGATAATGTGGTTGCAGTGTTGACGATACTTCGTAATCGAGCAATCAGAGATCGATATCCAGCCTGCCATGTTCATCAGCATGTCTGCTTGTGCGGCCATCGCAATATGGGAGCTTACCAAAATGATGTTGCAATTCAATGTTGAAGGACGCTGGTGGTGCTGGCGTTTGGAGATGGAAGACCAGAGGGCAAAAAAAGAGAAGAGATCGCTTTGGATCCAGGAAGGCGGGAAGGAACAAACGACTGAACGACTCCACACAATAGAGCACATGAACGTTGAGGTGTGAGAAAAGAGGAAGGAGCAAAAGGAGAAGGAGCGAAGGAACACCAAGCGAGAAAGGCAAGCAAGAGAGATACAAGAGCACGTGTATTGGTGAACATCTCTACAGCTGATGGAAGCTGTCGAAACACCAAAATTCAGCTTCTCAGCTTCGTGCATGTTCTCTTGCTTTCGCCACCACTGACATTTGAGAATATCATCTTTCCCCGCCGGTAGGATGGCCCAGAGACCCTTCATTTTCGAAGCTTTTCCCCATCTGGATGTTCCACAGTTTGTCGTACATCCAATCTCCAGTACTCAGCAATGCGCAGTTAGAGATATTATCTGCCCCAGCCTGACCCTTAGAATCCTAACCTCTGCCTCGGAACTTGCAGCACCACTCTCAATCAATTTAGTCAGCAAACCCAGGATCCTGGACCTTCCTGGGCTTCCTCCGTCGTTCCCTCAGCCGATATCCTCTTTCGCCATCTAACCGCGGTGGTCTGGCATAGCTTTCTTCACGAGTGTTGCTATCCTGGTCTCGCTCCAACCATCTAACGTTCTTCCCCTCATCCCGCCGGTCTTCTCGATCCTGTATTTTCGGTCTTGACTCGTGCGCTCGAACGTCTTCGCCCCTTATTCTCGGTTATGGTGTGTCCTCTTCGTCCCTTCCATCTTGCTTGTTTCTATCCGCGGCTGTTCCCTTGATTTGCTATGTAATTTGGCCTTCTCGTTCCGTTCGTCTGGGAATGTTAGCCAATCCAATACAGAGTCCAGGAGCTTTAGGTGCGGCCTGCCATTCTTCGAACCTCTCGAACTCCTCGATGACCGACTCAAATTACTGGAACTCCTCGAACAGCCTCTCTCCTTCTGCGTCAGTGGCTTCTTCAGTGCAGGATACGCACTCGACCATGACATAGCCGGTAAACTCACACTTGTATTCACAATCCTGCTCCCATCATCAGCCTCGTTTCAGTCCTCATCCCCAGGACTAACCTTCCCATAACTGCAAACTCACAATAAAAATCTCGTCACCATCCGACTCCTCGTAACACTATACTCAAACCGATTCTTCCACACAGGATCCACATTGTTATTCCCAAACCTCACGGGCTTGAAATTCGAACTCATCGTATGGAGACACGTGGTATTGCTGCACGGGTTGAATAGTTGGGGAGCGTGGCTGCTGGGTGGAGAGGCGCTATCGTGCGGGATGAATAATACCGTCGACATTGCTCTCCAGAACCATTTGACAAAAGCAACCAAAACAACATGAATTCGAAAATTGCGAGAAAGTTTAAGGAATAACAAAGTTCGGACCAGAATCCGGCCGGAAACAGGATAGGAGCCTGTCGATCTCTCTTCTATTTCTCTACGCTCGACGTCAGTCAGTCCCACCCTTCCCTGGTATCCCCAACCTCCACATCAATATCGCCCACGTCCATTTCCTATCGCCAGCGCCAGCAGGTTTGAAAACAATGCAAGACCAATGTGTAAGGAAGATACCAGTTGGTGTTTCCTGCTCAAGGCTAGGAGAGGAGGATGATCCTTGCGCTGGCCGGACAGCCCTATATCTCACGCGTTTCGAAGCGGAAACAACCCGTATGGCTTGGGGTGATGTTTGTGGATGCGAGGGCGAATATGCTGGATGGGTTCGAGAAGCAGGTTGGAAGTTGGATCAAGATCGAGAAACCGAGAAGCCGATGACCTTGTGCAAGTCATTAGCTCACGTAATGATTCTTCCAGAGATACCCCCCTTCCGAGGGCCGATGGATCGACTGAAAAAGACTTCGCTCCTCAAGATTGTTATCTTAGCACCTCCTTCATAACGGTTTTATCCTAGATGCTGTAATCTCTATCGTCATCTTCATACACATCCGCCTCCTCGCCATCGTCTCCGCTTTCCCCCACAAGCATCCCATCCTCGATTCCCGAAACATCCGCAGAGTTCGGCAGGCCCCGCTCTGAGTCGAAGTGTGTGCCGCCTCGCATAGAAACCGTTGATGTTGAAATCTCCATATATTTTTCAGTACACTTTGAATCCCTGACTGAGTTTTGAGTGTTCGGACTTTGAAGGAAGGAAAGGAAAGGCAGAGCGAATGAATATATAGATTTGCGAACAAAGGGTAGGAAGACGTGGAATGGATGTCGATACTTCGACTAATGGATGTGAATTGTGATTGGGATTGGAGCGAGAATTGGGTGTGAATAAAAGGACGAAAGCCGCGTCGATGTACCGCGTAACCGAGTAGAAATCTTTTGTTGATTCTACGTGAACGTGATCTTTGTCTCGCTTCAGCCCAATTTCTGGTATCACTCATCAGCTCGCTTTTGTGCATGCTCCCAGCTCGAAAGCTCGCCAGCCTTTAATCTTACAAATCCACCGCACCTCCAAACGCCAAATATCCATGTTTTATGCGCCGCATATTATCTTCAATCATCCTTATCCATATCTTCATCGCCGCCAAACAAATCCTCCATCGTGCCCCCCTCCTCCCCTCCCTCAACACCCACATCCTCCATCTCCACGCCCTCCATCCCATCTCCCTGCGTCTCCTCTTCTTCCTGCACCCACTCCCCCTTCAACCCCCACGGCACACCAGATAACACAAACCTCTCGCTTGGCAGCCGAACACCCCACTCATTCTGCAGCACTCTCGGCAACGCAACTTTATTCCTCTGCTGGGCAATCTCGATCAAAAACTCTTTGCTCAACCCGCCTCCCCCTCCCCCTCCGCCACTCCCACCAAATTGATACTGCAGCCTGCTTTGAATTGCAAGCATCACCGCATTCGCGCTAACTTGTCCATCCGCTTCCCTGAACCCACCACCAGGAGGCGCATCCTTGGCGCGCGTTTGTTGCGAGACATATGCATCGGAGGAGAGGTGTAGAGCGTCAGAGAGGATCGACGAGGAGTGTCGGTATGCGAAATCGAGAAGTTGGAGGGGGACACGCTCCTGGTACGCTGTACAGCCGAGAGAGGAGAGTAGCATATGGATTAGTCTTGCGTCGCGCGGGCGTTTGTTTAGGCCGTTGTCTTGGAGAGACGTAACTGGGATCGAAGGATGGGCGATTGTGGGTGCTGGTTGTGAGGGCTGAGAGGGTTGGGATTGTGTCTGTGTTTGCGTTTGCGGAGCTGTCGGAGGTGAGGCGGAGGGAGCGCCATTTGTGAGGGGGGCGTCGCCATTGGGCTCTGCCATTGTTGTGAAGATGTGAAGAGGATGCTTTGGTAGAGGAAGTCTATTTTGGGTCGTTCCAAGAACAGGCTCTGTGAAGACCCCTCGCTGTGGAGAACCTTCGCTGTGGAGACCCTCTATGGAGAATCTAAGTGACGGAGGAGCTCTGTAGACCAGTGCTATGGATTAATCTTTGCGAATAGCTTCTCTATTTCCGTTCTGGGGTCCTTCTGTACCTCGACTTGAAAAAGCGCCGCTGGTAATGCGTTGCTGGGAACGCCTTGGTGGGAATGTCGAAGCAACCTCGTGGAATGAACTCGTGTTATTTATCTGCGCAGTATCGCATTTCAAATCGAAATTAAATGCACGGGGTGGTTGGATTGTTGGCGCAAAGGTGAAGCTGTGCATTAAGAAATGCGGTTTGGATGTTCGTCGTCCCTTCGGCACGGGAAATCGTTCCTCCGACCCCTGTCAATTTTTCACCCCTGATGCTCCACCAAAAACTGCCCCGCCATCCGATCGTCGGCAGAACGAAGAATTTCTCGACTCACTTCACGTTTCCTACAACAACATATTCGCAATGGACACCGCACTTCCTCTTCCTTTCCTCCCTAGCGTGGATCTCGGCAAAGGAGCCACAGAATCTGAAATTGGCCTCACGAGAAAACAACTGTCTTATCTAGGATGCGTCCACTTCGCAGCTACCAGCCAAAATGTCGATACACTGCTCCAATTCCTGCAGCGGCACGTCTCGATTGAGGCTTACATCGATGTGACTGAGGTTCAATCTACGGAGGATATTATTATCATACTGGATGCCGGGGCCCGCAAGGTGTTTGTCAAGCCTTCACAGCTAGATGCTCTGAGCCAGTTTGAGGAGAGAGTCGTTCCTGTTGTCGAGGCACAAGGTACTTCATCCACAGCCAAATATCCCAATGGCGTATACCTTACATCTGGAAGTGCCAAAGAGAGCCTAGGCAATCTGAAAGATGCCAAAGTGTCCCCAATTTTTCTGGCAACATCTGCAGAAGACATCGAATCGACTGTCAAACTGGCTACAGAACATTCTGCTATCCCAATAATACCTGCCACGAGCCTCGTCGTTGGAACACCCTCGAAAGGCCAATTCTCGATCGATGTACTTATTGGAGAATCATGGACTTCAGGTAGATCAGACAAGTTGGTTCCCACTGTCGTTACAGACGAGAGAGGAATTGCCTTGGGATTGGTATACAGCAGTCGAGAGAGTCTGGCAGAATCGATCAAGACTGGAACTGGGGTATATCAGAGCAGAAAGCGGGGGCTGTGGTACAAGGGTGCGACATCGGGTGATACACAAGAATTGGTTAGGATATCATTGGACTGTGACCAAGACTGTTTGAAGTTCGTTGTACGCCAGAAGGGTCGAGGTATGTAAATATTCTGTGGGTGTAAGAATTTCGCTAACCTTCCTAGGATTCTGTCACCTGCCTCAATCAACGTGTTTTGGGGAACTTCGTGGGCTTGCAAAACTCGAGAAAACTTTGGTCTCCAGAAAGACATCCGCCCCGGAAGGATCATACACAGCACGCTTATTTTCAGATGAGAGACTACTCCGAGCGAAGATAATGGAAGAAGCAGAGGAGCTATGTGATGCAAAGACGACGGGCGAGGTTGCCTTCGAGGCTGCAGATCTGATATACTTCACCCTCACGAAAGCTGTCAGTGCAGGAGTTAGTCTTGCAGACATCGAACGTAATCTAGATGCCAAGAGCGTAAAGGTCAAGCGGAGACAAGGGGATGCGAAGGGACAGTGGGCTGCTAAAGAGGGTATCCCAATTCGTTCGACGAAGGGAACCTCCAACGAGGTCAAGGAAATCGTGAAGGAAGCAGCCTCTGTACCCAAGGCTCCCGAAGACCCTGTCGGCCTGAAAACCGGCCGAATCACCATGAAGCGCTACAATGCTGCCACAACATCACCAGAAGATCTCAAAGCAGCATTGCAACGACCCTCACAAAGATCAAACGAGATGATTATGGGAATCGTCAATCCAATCATCAAAGCCGTCCGAGAAGGTGGTGACAAAGTTCTCCTCTCCTACACCCACAAATTTGAAAAAGCAACATCCCTCACCTCCCCCGTCCTAAAAGCGCCCTTCCCTCAATCTTTAATGAACCTGCCTCCCGAAACGATAGCCGCAATCGACACCTCCTTCGAAAACATTCGCAAATTCCACGCTGCCCAGAAAGAAGATAAGCCACTCCAAGTCGAGACCATGCCCGGTATAATCTGCAGCCGCTTTGCCCGTCCTATCGAGAGAGTAGGCCTGTACGTGCCAGGTGGAACGGCAGTCCTCCCCTCCACGGCACTCATGCTTGGTGTCCCCGCCATGGTGGCAGGCTGCAAGACAATCGTACTCGCCTCGCCTCCACGAGCAGACGGCAGTATAACCCCCGAAATCGTCTACGTCGCGCACAAAGTCGGCGCCGAGTCCATCGTCCTAGCAGGTGGCGCACAAGCCGTTGCCGCCATGGCATATGGAACCGAATCTGTATCAAAAGTCGACAAGATTCTTGGGCCTGGCAACCAGTTCGTCACCGCTGCAAAAATGTACGTCTCTAATGACACCAACGCGGGAGTAAGCATCGATATGCCAGCCGGACCCTCCGAGGTACTGGTCATAGCAGACAAGGACGCCAATCCGGCATTCGTGGCCTCTGACCTCCTCTCACAAGCAGAGCATGGTGTTGATTCTCAGGTAATCTTGATAGCTGTCGACCTCTCCGAGAAACAGTTGCAGGCAATTGAAGACGAGCTCCACGCTCAGGCTATGGCACTCCCAAGAGTTGATATCGTGCGCGGTGCCATCGAACACTCCGTCACGCTCGTCGTCAACGATATCGAGGAAGCGATGAAGCTTTCCAATGAGTACGCACCGGAACATCTTATTCTCCAAATCACGGAAGCCGAGAAAGTCGTCGATACGGTACAGAATGCAGGGAGTGTGTTTATCGGTGAATGGACGCCTGAGTCGGTAGGCGATTACTCGGCGGGAGTCAATCATTCGTTACGTAAGTCGAGTTTCTTAAAAGGTGCTGAATATACTTATGCTGATTGGTAATAAGCGACGTATGGATACGCAAAACAGTACAGTGGTGTCAATCTTGGATCTTTCACGAAACACATCACCTCATCCAATTTAACGCCACAGGGTTTACGAAATGTCGGGGGTGCGGTGATGCAGTTAGCGAAGGTGGAGGAGTTGGAGGCGCATAGGCGGGCGGTGGGAATTAGACTTGCGTGGATGGATGAACGAAAGCTTTGAGGGAAGTCAGAGTTAGTCTGTGGCGTAAGTTTATGGTTGATGTTGAATTATTTGATGTCCTGTTGGAGACCATTTGTGTGAAGCGGATGGCGATTTTCTGGGAAGAAGGGTGTGAGCAAGGCAAGGTCCTTGATTGCGATTTCATTGTCCCCCGAGTGATGGCACATTGAGAGACTTACGGAGGGTTAAACGTTCTGTTTGTTGGGGAATATTGGCAGCCTTAACACGAGTTGTGTTGCTTTCAGAGATCGGCTGCGTGCGGATGTACCTCTTGCCTTGATCCATTGAGTTCTTTTTCGTCACCCTCAATTGCCGTAAGAATAGGCCACAATCTTGTCCTGACCTCCGCATTCTCTCCATCTTCTCTAAGGTACACGGCTTTCTCGGCTGAGATACAGTGAAGCTAAGGCTCCTCAGTTGTCGCCGAGAGCGGAGCAGCAGAATCGTCCTCCATCTCGTCCTCTCCCATGTCCTCTCCTCCATGCTCGACATCTTCCTCGTCAACTCTCTGTGCGTTATTTTATATCCACCGTGTTCGCAAATGTCCCTCCCTCCCCTTTCACCAAAATTAATTAAAATAGAAAAGTAATTACTTACCGTCTCAACCTTCAACCCCTCAAATAATCGTAACAAGCCTTTCTCAAACTTGTTACATACCTCCTTATATTTTTTTGCGATCTTTGTATCCAATTCATGGAGTTTTTGCTTGTTGCTGTTCTTCTTCTGCTTGACCTCGCCGTACAGACGCTCGAATTCGAGGTTCACGAGGCGTTCGGTTTCCTTCTTGAGCTTGGTCTCGAGATACATGCACTAGGAAGAGTTACTGTAAGAATCAGAAAGGTGGGCAGATCATGGGATCCAGCGCCCTGGACACACGACGGCTACCAGCCCAATACGGGCGGCAAGACGTTTCGGCTGCGAAATAGAGGCTTGATACAAACAGGGTTGGGAACTACCCAAGACCTCACTTGCGCAGATATAAGGTATCTGGTTGATGTAAGATTGGGATAGGATGTATTTATGCAAAGCGAAATCAGGTAATATAATAACTCCCCAATCGAATTCTTTCTTCTTCTTGCTTACCTTCGAAAACAGAGTGTAGGACCTTCTTTCTGACTAACACCTCTACGTTTCAACGCTCCATAGGGGAATACGGAAGGGTCTATAAAACAACCCTCTCCACTCAGTTATACGCTCTATTTTCACTTTTCAGGCAGCTGTGCTGCCAGGTTCCACATTTTGTACAGGAAATCCCATGTTACACCACACATAGCAAGAGCACCATTAGTCCGGATCATACCAACGCCTCCCGGTCCGAACTCCGCCAAAACACCTCTACTAATTCTTCAACATCTTCGAGAGGGACCGCGGTTGGAATATGCCATTGTCGGTTGGTAAGCTTCTGACAGGGAAAACAACAACTATTTCTTATGTCTTACCCGTTGGTTCGTTCCACTAGTTACCACTAGTGGTTCGTGAAAGCGACTGGGCCATTTCAGCAAGTGGGCCAAATATTTTGCATGGTAAATTTGTATTAGAGTTACTTCTAGCTAGCTGGCCCAGTCACTAGTATGGCCCAGTCGCTTTCACGAACCACCAGTGGTAACTAGTGGAAGGAACGAACGGGTAGGATTGCCGAGTCCCAAACCGAACCAGGCATCTTTTTCAGCAAGCGAAGTGTGGAGCACGCTGTGGAGTATTCTTGAAGTAGACTAACTTCAGGGGTTCGGGAGGGCCTGGAGCGCTATCGCTAGTAGCAGCCCACGGCCCACGCGCCTTTACCAGGTTCGGAACTTCACTGTCTACCGCTGTCTCCACTCCCCACTCGCAAAGATCGACCGATAGTCTATATTATTGTCAAAATTTCTCCTCGCGAGTCCCGAGTATACGAAATCCCTGTTCGCTCTGGGGCGCACCGATGGTGCAGCTGAAATGCAGGGCGCTGCAACGGGGCCGAGCCGTCTTCTAATTGCACGTAGTTAGGGAACCACGCTTCTTCGCTTTTGAGCTTCTACAAAACATTCTTTTCCTTCCCCCTTCTTCACTCTGCATCGCCAGACTTGTAGGATCGTTACGCTCGCCATTTGTTTTTCAGTATTTGCCATCATGCGGACCACACTCATTAATTTCACTACACTCTTTTCCGCCTTCGTGTCTGCCACTCCTTTACACTTGTTACAAGCGAGAGCCACCGTTGCCATTGCTGGTTACGATTATGCGGGATGTTACTCTGAGGCTACAAGTACGCGAGCCTTCAGCGGCCTTGCTTATTACGATGATGCGATGACGATCGAGAAGTGCGCCGCTGCTTGTTCTGGCTATGCGTGGTTCGGTGCTGAGTACGGGCGCGAAGTAGGCAGTATATCACTCGTATGGATGTTGAGTATACATTGACAATTTTCAGTGCTACTGTGGTAATACTCCCAATGCTGGAAGCGCCCAAGTGGAAGAAGCCTATTGCACGTTCCCTTGTCCTGGTAATGCCGCCGAAACTTGTGGATCTGGTGGTCATCTCACAACCTACGCCAAAACCGGTACCCTTTCATCTGCACCGAGTACTCTCTCGACGTATGGTTCACTTGGCTGCTATACAGAAGCCACAACCGGCCGCGCTCTTTCTAGCGCTGCTTTCGCGGACGATGATATGACCATCGAGATGTGTGCTGCGAAGTGTGCTGGTTTTACAATGTTCGGACTGGAATATCAGCGAGAGTGTTTTTGCGGGGATGCACTAAATGCTGGAAGTGTTGCTACATCGCAATTTGACTGCAAGTACTCATGTATGGGCAACCAATCCGAGACTTGTGGAGGAGACTGGCGTCTCAACGTATACGAATTCGGAGCTGCTTCTGTTCCAGAGACAATTGATACTATATATGCTTACCAGGGATGTTACACAGAGGCTACGGGAATACGGGCTTTGACTGGAAAGGCGTACTTCAATGATTCAATGACAGTTGAAGCATGTGCCACTGCCTGCACAGGATTCACGTGGTTTGGTGTTGAATATGGAAGAGAGGTATATATACCCGATGGTGCTGAGAGAAATAACGTTCTTTCTAACAATCTTCTTCTAGTGCTATTGCGGAAATACAATCAACAGCGGTAGTATCCTTGTCGATGATTCAAAGTGTAGCTTCTCTTGCCCTGGAAATAGCGCAGAAAAATGTGGGGCAGGCGATCACCTTGATGTGAGTTCCCTTGTGAACGGCCATAATCCTAGAATTCCTTGCTGAGAATTTGCAGATGTATGAGTTCGGAGCAACTGCTGTCATAACACCGACAACTTCAGTTTCACTCGGCACGACTTTAGCCGCAGCCACTTCGACTTCGCTCACCCAGACAACCTCCTCAACCATGGGTAGTTCTGTGGTATCTAGTGCTTCGAACCCGGCCGCATCGACAACCTCAGCCTCTCCAAGTAGTTCTCTTTTGATGCCGAGTAGCTCTACCTCTTTCCCATCAACATCAAATACACAACCCTCCTCTTCCCCAACCACCACGAGTGCACCTTCAACAACGACATCGAGTTCTGGCTCTACCACAACCTCTTCATCAACAATATCGACAGGCACCTGTCTATCTACCACGGGCCCCTTTCTAGCCAGGGCTACACAATATCTCAACACCCCATACTACCTAAATGACAACCATCTCAGTGGAATTCAAGGCAACAGCCGGTGGTTGCCATATTACACAAGTTCTGCTGCAGCTAAATACACGTGGGCTATCGATAGCAACAGTAATCTATTTCTCGCTCATTCCCCTCTAGTAGGGTATCCGTACAAGTTCTACTTGTATGTCCACACTGCCGGAACCGGCAGCGTCTGGCCTATGATCTTGCCATCACACAGCCTTACCAGTGGCGTCAATAGCGGCTCTATTTCCTTGATCAAGGCCTGCGTCAACTCGTTAACAGGCGAGCTTACCATGAACGCGGGCGGAAGGACTCAAATGTTGATATGCGGTGGGCAGTTGTGGATGTCGGAAACCCTGGGATCGGATATCAACCGCGGTGGCTGCACTCAGATGTTTCCCACTATTGTGCCTGCTTCTTGAAAGATGTTTGGTCTGGATCCTGAGTGAATTCTACTCGGTCTATATACTGCATGGCAACCAGCGTACCTCACTCCGTTGTCCTATACTATGCTTTCTCCTTACACTATTACATTACTATATAAATACAAATAATTGAATGACCATGCATTTAGCACTTTTTTTTACTATGCTGTTGGGTGCTTACAATCAGCTGGAGGATCCGCCAACTGGATCGAGCTAGTTACAGGATTGGCAGCTACCAAGATGCCGGACGACGGGAAGGAACTGGAATGTTGGCGTCTGCCTAAACATTCGCACGGTTGAGAGGGCAACATCAGAAATAATGCACCCCTCTTCGTACCACGATCTCGCTCCTTGCTGCTCAGCTGTTCACAGCCTCGCCAACAGCCGAAGTAAGAATAGCATCGATTTTCCGCACGGCTATGCAGTATATGGTCTGGATTTACAGCCTCTCATTCCTCGTAGTCTCTTTGCTCGATAAATTTGGATAAGGCTTGTTCTGTGTCTCTGGCCCTGGCTTGTAAGGATTTCTATACGAAAATACTTAACACTCTTTGCATATTATCAATTGTTGATCATCCCCCTTCTCAAACAACTAGTGACCGACGCAGGGACAAAGTTACCTCGCAGCCTTCTTCATTTTGCAACCAAGCTATCCTTTTTTCCCTCCGTAGTATGCAGCAATCACACACTCTCTGTTTCGCGCTCCTGGTGTGGTCTCGACAGCTCTTAGCGATCCCCCAGTTTTAATTAATCCTCACCTTCCACCTGCGTGTGGCATCTAAATTGCATCTCTATTAAGCTTTTGCACGGTCTCTTGGTCTTTATACTGGTCAAAACAATCGCACGATTCCTCATGTCTCCTCTCTTACCTCCCTGCCCTCTCTTTACAGATGGACCGTCTTCTACGTCTCTCTCTCACAGCCACGCCCTACGTTCTTACGGCCTTGTACAGAAATTTTTAAGATTTCTCTGCGTGGCCTTTGGGTTCGATTTAGTTCTACCGTTTTTGCAAAGGGATGCATATGTGCGCAATCAGTTCGCGGGTGTGAAACGTCTCCAGACAAGCCAAATCGTTTAATCGACAGATCGAAACGTCCACAATTATAACCGATTAGAATTTTTTGCTAGCTATCTGCCTAGTGTTGCCTCTCTAAATCTTTCTTCTACTTACTCTCTATCAGATCAAGCTATAATTACTCGTTCGTACCAAGACTACAGCATAGAGCCAGCTTCTTTCATTGCTGAATAGTCTACAGGATCATATACGAAGAATCACGGCATAAAGTGACGGGATTACAGGCCCCTTGGCATTCCCAGAGCACAATTTAGGGGTTTAAGCTCGCTACAAGGCCTATGACCTCAGGTCATACGCCCAAAAACAGCTCTCAAGAGGCGCTTTGAGACATTCACAAGGTACGAGAAGATCTTTAGGGGTAAATAGCGCTGCTGGCGGAGCAATGATAGCGCTTGGACGTCAAATAGGTAGTTACTATGGCCTTTTAGCGAGATACCTCTTGTAGGTACAAGGAGAAGCCCTAAATACGTTGGTACCCCTTGCCCCTGTCTTATAGCGTGTTTTTAAGGCCATGGCCTAGAATGATAGGGCAATTTGGTGACCGAGTGCGCTAGAAACAGACACTGAAGTGTTGTTAAAGCACAAATGCCCTGTAATCCCGTCACTTTATGCGTGATCTTCGTACCTGCGGTCACTTACCAGCTTAGAAATGTGGATAGGTATCTCGATTCGCAATACAGCGGATGCGCAAATCACAGGTGATAAGGTATTTAAGGAAGTATAAAGTTCGATTTTGAGCTGTTCACAACACCGAATCATTCCTGTGAGTCTTTTTCAATCCACACCTTCTTTGAGATTCCTCGTCGTGATTTCCGTTCTCGAGTCGCATTATCAACAATCATAGCAGTCATCGGAGCCTCCAGAGGCATCGGTCTTGAGCTTTTGAACCAACTTTCCAAATTCCTAAACACGACAATCACCAGTGCCCCTTGCAGAGCGAAATGTGAAGTCAATCATGCTCGACTTGATAAACGATGAATCTATCGCCAAAGCAGCCAATATCATCCCAGAGCTCGATACTTTAATAATCAACACTACCGTGTCAAACCGCGGATTCTACAGCCCTGCTCTCATACCTAAACACCAACTCCGTAGGGACGAACCGTATAATCCGCGCCTTCTTAGCCACTCTCACACGCCAAACTCGCTAAATCTTCCCCATCAGTTCAACCTCCGGCTCATTGCTGCTTCAGATTGGCTCGAAAGTGGGTTTTTTTGATCCGTATGCTGTCAGGAAGGCAGCACTCAACACGCAGACTGTGCAGTGGCATAATGAGTTAAATGGACATGAGTTTACCGTCGTACCACTGCATCCAGGGTGGGTGGCGACGGACATAGGACATTTGGCTGGGAAGGAGGCAATGAGTGTTCAGAAGAGCGTGGAGGGGGCTCTGAAGGTTACTGGATACTGTATGAAAGAAGATTGTGCGATGTTTTTTTTCCATGGTAGGCGAGGGTTCAACAAATAATAGAGGGGGGAGACGGGACGAGGTTTCATAAATCATAACACTTGAGTCATTTTAGGCTCAAGAGGTTAAGATA
The DNA here is from genome assembly GCA_021399465.1 of Hyaloscypha sp. PMI_1271. Classification (NCBI taxonomy): domain Eukaryota; kingdom Fungi; phylum Ascomycota; class Leotiomycetes; order Helotiales; family Hyaloscyphaceae; genus Hyaloscypha; species Hyaloscypha sp. PMI_1271. Next base: position 25,270 of record JAJTUS010000265.1, on the reverse strand, counting down.
TTCAATTAGGTAGAGTTAGCAGAACGGCGTATCGAGGGTTTGACTGTAGTCTTGAATTTGTGGTGCTGCGGAGGGATGCTTGTAGCCTTGAGTATCTCTAAGCATGGGGCGGGAATTGAGGGACAACTACATTCACAGAACAGCATTTATGACAGACTAAAACCTCATTTTGCGCTCACAAATAACCTTTATTATGAATAATATTTTAGTTCCCAGATATTTATGCATAGGTGATTCAAAGCGGCATGACTTACGAGCCTGATCGCATAAGTCTGTGCTCTTAGTGGGTTTAGCGAGCGCACACCTCTCAATTTCAACAACCCCACCCACCATGGCTACCACCCCACCACCCCTCAAGTTTGACCACCTTCCAGGCTTTGAAATCGAGACAGAGTATAAGAATGCGATACGTGAGCTTTATGGCTTTGGGAAGAAGACAACTCCGGAGCTTATGCAGCGCTATAAGCTTGGCAGATCAATAATTCATCGTGTTTTAGGGTATAATGTAACGACGCGAGCTCGTCCTAGTAGAACTAGTAGACCACAGCAATTGACGGACGCGCGAGTCAACGAGATCATCGAATATTACGCTGAGAATTGGGAGCAAAGGACTATAGACTATCAAGCTCTAGTCGACGAGCTGAAATTAGAATACACAGCTTCTACGTTATAAAAACGACTCCACTAAAGAGGCTATTTTCGCTGCGTCGCTTGTCAAAAACCCTACCTTACAGCTGCGTAGGTTCTTGGACGATTACTTTGGGCGATTACGTATATATTTTGGTACGAGGAGTGGCTAAAGGTGCTCTGGTCGGACGAGGTCACATTCTTAGTAGGAGGAAGGACAGTGAAGTATAGGGTAACGAGGAAGAAGGGGGAGAGGACACACCTAACGTGTATATAGTACTAGTTTCACCGTGGCTATACGACGCCTATAAACGCGTGGGGAGCGATTAGATATAGCTATAAGAGTCCCTTAATATTTATCCATGGGTCTGGTAAGAAAGGGGCCCTTACACAAAAGGATTACCTAGTACAAGTACTCTCGCGCATCTAGCTAATCTTGGAAGCTTTTGCGGCGGTCACCTACCTTCTTTGCCCCTCCGCCGAGCCCTTATTTATGGAAGACGGCAACTTAGCTCACGGGCACAAGTCTACTCGTAATTGCTATGCTCGATACCGCACGCAGCACGGTATTATATTAATGCCTCACCTATCCACGAGCCCTAATATGAACCTAATCGAGAAGTGCTGGCGTAGGATCAAGCAGGCCCTGCATAGACGGCGCCACCAGCCCACTACGGAGGCTGAGATGGAAGTAATGGTGTTGGAAGAATGGGACAGGATACCATAAGATTGGATAAATGAGCTAGTTTTAAAGCAGGAGTATTAGGTGCAGGAGCTAATGGAGCGCCATGGATGGTCTACTTCTAATTAAATATAATGTGGTCGTAAATCAATTAGGGTGAAGTGTGCCTGAAAGCCTAATAGCACAGACTTATGCGATCAGGCTCGTTACCGCCTTGTTTCGCTCACGCAAGAGCGCACTGAATCTTTATAAACACAGCGTGGTCTCTGCATGTACCAACGATTCAAATTCATCGCCACGCAGAGAGCTCACACCCAGGTAAATGTGATTCAATTGGTTTCCCCCCCTGCTGAAATTCTATCCTCTTCGAGAACTCTTTGCTCGAGTACAAATACTCCTCTTTCTCAGCAAAGTCCATTTCTCTCCTTCCTAACAACCAACCAAACATTCCACATCTTCTACCAATACCAAACAACATCCCAAACTTGAAAAATCAAACCTCACTCGAACACACAACAACCCAAGAACAAAAAAAATGTGCGACTGGGATGAATTCCAATTTGTTTGCAGCCACAAGAAATATAAACTCCTCAGCTACTGCCACTTCGCGCGCACCGATCCCTACCACCAATGTTTCGGTGTCAAGGTCATCAAAAACACTTGGATACAAAACGTAGCGTGCGACCCATGCCTGGAGGCTATGAGGGTTGCGGCTGAGAAGAATGCTGCACAGGGCAGACGTTAGGTACCTAGCCGGGAAAGGTCAAAGAATGGTGCTGCTGTGCCGCGGCGGCGGGAGAGACGGTCTTGACGGTCCTCCTTGGACGTACTGTAGGCTTTACAAATGTAGTCCTTAGCAAAGGGCTACAACTAGCAAACCGTTGAGCTTCATACTTCGATCCAGCGTGCGTGAATCATCTGCGTGAATCACATTATGCCCTCGAGTGCTTATTAACGCTAAAGGGAATATGATTCTCTTCCAAACCCAATTCACACCTCCTCAGGTCCGGGTAGATAGATATACCTCGATTTTCTGTGTTCCAGTTTTTTTTCCTCATCAACATTTCAAACTTCTAAACTTCCTCGTCTTCAAGAGTACTTCGAGTCCACAGTCCTCACTACTCCGTACAGCAAGCCCCTCAAAACAAGGCAGAGTCAAGATCATTCCAGAGCTTAAGGAGCTACACGTAAAGAAACATCAATTCACCGCTCTTTATTTAGTATGCGTAAATTCTCTCGGGACTTCTTCACTTCTTTGTACGTTCAGTATCTCTTCCCATCGGAAATGTCCACACATATTTGAGCCCAAGTAATGCTAAAACCAACATCTAATTTCTCTAACCCACAACCTTTGCACAAACCGAAATATGTACGACTGGGATGCCTTCCTCTTTACCAACAGTCACGAGATTGAAATGGTGTACAGCTACTGCCACTCCGCTCGCACTGATCCATTTCGTCAATGTTTCGGTGTGAAAGTCGACAAAAAATGCTTATATGAAACCCCTACCATGCAGGAAGCGTTGGGGGGAAATGGTGGAGGTGTGGTGTTCGAGCAAAGGCGGCGGCTGAGTGAGCAGCTGCTACTCAAAAACAACAGAGACATGGGCCCAGGGCCACTATGGTCTATGGAGGAGCACGCAGCGGCCACGGTTTTCAAGGAGATCACAGCGGACAGCAAGGCCAAGGCTTCCAAGGCCAAAGTGGTCATCATTAAGGCATGTGTGTGGTCTGTCGAGTCATGGTAGCCTGGGATCTTGTATGACTATTTGATTTGTGGACTGGGGTACGCGGTGCTTTTGCGTTGACATTATATCAACGAGCATCTTGCTCAAGTGTTGCGCCCCAAAAGTTCAATGGCAGTGCCAGCCGCAGTGGACGGAGACAGATTTGGCTGTACACTACTGACTGCATGGACTTGATAGGCTCAACAAAAAGCGTTACATCACTATTTCCCTTTCTTAATCGTGAATAGGGAGAGGGAGGACGTAAATCAAGTGGAGCACGGAGAAGGATACCAGCTTCACTTACATAATTGCCGTAAAGAGAAATCCCACGTGAATCTCATCTGGGTTCTTGAAACGTCAAGCGCTCGACGGCCGGCAGGTTGATGAATCACCCCCTTCTCACAATTGACACAAGCTTTCATAAATGCATATCAATTGCTGCATCTACGAGCTGTTCCGGATCGGATCCAATTATCATAACAAATCTTCGTCCCCCATCACGCTGCGAAGGATCTCCATTCATGCATCATATACCGCCATATACCGCTTCTTCACCCGTTCTTTTCTTTTCCGCCAGCCCTAATACAATCAATCTGGTTGGGCCCACCCATCTCGAAAGCAGCAAATCGCATTCTAAAAGCACAAGCTCCCCCTCCACGAAATTTCTCTTTCCTGCCATTTTCCATTCGCTCATTCTGTTCCATTCCCTTTCTGTTGGCACAAAAATGCCATTCCCCCAACGCCATATAAAAAACGAACCCATTCGGAATGCTGGAGAGGGAAAAAATCAAATCGCGATTGAAAAGCAAATCTTTGCACGCGCATGCAGAACGCAAAGAACCCAAACGCCGGTATGTAAATCTCGTCTTTTTCGAGTTCTTTTGGTAGGATCGATGTGATGCCACGCGCGATTGTTATACAAGTCAAGGAGGAACGAGGTACGTCGTCAACCTCAGTTCTTTGGGGAGCTGATTTTTGTTAGTCTTACTTTTCGATTTGGATAGCAGTTGCGTTCTGGCTTACGTTGGTGAGAATTGAGGACTAGTAGGAGAGTACGAAGGAGATGTTGGAGAGTACTTCGGAGACGTGACGGCTCCTTGGTATTGAGGGCTCGTCGGAGAGAAGTTCGGACTGCTTGGGCTGTAGACAGGACTGGTTGGGGATAGTCCGGAACCTGGAGACACCTTGGTTCCAGCAAAATTAGGCGAAGATGGACTATAGTTGGGGGAAGTTGGAGAGTAGCTGGGTGACGTCGGAGAGTACGAAGGACTGGATGGCGAAACATGCAGATTTGGTGATGTCGGAGAGTAGTTGGGAGATGTGGGAGAGTATGATGGAGAGGTGGGCGACACGAATGACGGCGACGTCGGGCTATAAGCCGGTGAGGTTGGCGTGAAAGCCGGACTGACAGGCGAGAATCTGGGAGATGCGGAATATCCAGGGCTGGCACCACCCATGAGCGGGGAAGTTGGGCTGTAGCCAGGAGATGTTGGGGAGAATCCTGGAGAAACTGGGCTTGTGCTGAAGGGTGAGGAAGGAGAGTATCCAGCACCACCAGGGCTGCGTGCAGCGCTGTAGGGACTCATGCTGTTGTTGTATCCTCCGTCGGCATACACAGTTGCAAATCCAGCAGGAGTCGCGCCGCCGCCAGTTTGCATAGGTGAGAATGCAGAATAAGGGTCTGGGGTACCCATGTACCCATCAGCAAGAGGAGATGCAGAGTCATAAGGCGTAGCAGCGCCGCCATCAGCGCCCTTGACAGACAGACCATGCATGAGACCCATTCTGCTGTTGTCAGAGATGACCGTCTCGAGCATCTTCGGATCAAGAAGAACATCGAGCTCGCCAGTTCCCATAGGCGCCAGTTGACCAAGCATGACATTTTCAGAGATACCGCGACAATCATCAAGTTCACCCACGGCTGCAGCCTCAAGAAGAATCTCAACAGTCTCTTCGAAAGAACATCTCATCAGGGCACCGGTATCCGCACGATTGATGCCGTGACGAGTGATAGCCATCAAATGACCACGAGAAGTCATGACATCAACCAGGAGGGCGAGATGTCGATGATTAACGTAGGAACCATCAAATGCCAACACCTGTGTCAACTCTCGCATCAGTGCAGAACGAGTTGCTTCGATGCCAAAGACCTCAAAGACCTGGATGAAGTGATTGGAATAGGTTCGGGTCGTGTCAACACCAGGAACAGTCAAGACGGCGGCAAGAGCGGTACCGGTTGTATCGAGATACCATTCGTCGCAGCGATCATCACCTTTCTTGGCGAGCAATGACCCGTCGGGAAGAGTTACAAGCTTGCTCTCCATGTTCAAGAAAGCACGCTCGATGCCAGGAACACCGCGAAGAGTCAATGTATCGAGGATATGAGCCTCGAGACGCTTGAGCATAATGTCTTCCTCAATCTCATCATCATCGTACTTAGAATCGCTCTGCTTGATCATGCGAATTCGGATGACCTGCTCCTCAGCATTGTTATCACTAAAGATAACGGCCAAATCCTTAGGGTAATTCTCCTTGATCTTGCTCGCAACATCCTCAACCTTCAGTCCCTTGTCCAACATCTTCTGGCGATCGAGGATCAGACGAAGTAGCCATCTAGATTGGTTCTCAATTTCAGTCGATTCCTCTGGAATGATGAAGTAAGACTCGACCATATCCACATCGTCCGCGATACTTGTTTCCATGATATCAGGATCGTGATAGATTTCGGTAGCATGAGTGACGGAGCGCAAATTGGTGTGCTCAACCTCACTACGCAACAACTTCGCAGTCTCCTGGGTCGCATTCTCAGACTCTTGGTACACGACCATAGAGGGTGTCTTGATATTCGTAGCGACATTCAGAATTTCCTTGAGACGAGGAACACCCAAAGTGACGTTCTTGGACGACACACCAGCAAAATGGAAGGTGTTCAGGGTCATTTGGGTAGCTGGTTCTCCAATAGACTGCGCAGCGAGAACACCAACCATCTCACCGGGGTTGACCAGTGCTCTAGTGAAACGACTCTCAAGTTCTCCAAGAACGTGGGCGAAGGCAAGCTTGTTGAGACGCATACCAAGGGCGACACGCTTGTAGGCAAGGCGAGATCGTAATTGTGCCTTGATCAGCAGGGTAGCGTTATACTGTGCCTCTACAGACAACGAATCATCTCCTCGGACAATGACCATTCGCTCAAGAAGTGCTTTAACCTGGGGAATGACTTCGGCTGGATGGAGATCGCTTCGCTGTGCATCATCAACGTGGAAAAGTCTCTTCGCGGTATCGATGATTCGGACAACGTTCAAAGGAAGTTGCATCATCTCATCATCCTTCTTTTTGACATTGACATCGCGGAGCATTACGCGATCAGCCTTGAGCTGCTCCCACTCCTCATCCAAGAGCTGTTGCACTCCGAGATCGCCAGCAAGCTCGTTTGCATGTTCTAGAAGATCGGAAGATATGGGGTTCTTCTCGTCCATAACGTCCAGGCGGTAACGATCCTCGAACTTAGCGTCGCTCAAGTTGATGGAATCCACCTTCTGTTTCTCGATGAAGACACCATCAAGGCCATCTTCACCATAGACGAATTGAACGATGTCTCCAAGTGAGTTACGGACTGTACCATCGTACTTGGCCATCACATCTTCGAGGGCCTTGACAAGACGTCGTTGAATGTAGCCTGTCTCGGCAGTTTTGACAGCCGTATCGATAAGACCTTCACGGCCAGCCATGGCGTGGAAGAAGAATTCGGTGGGCGTGAGGCCCCGAAGATATGAGTTCTCAACGAATCCACGAGACTCGGGAGAGTAATCATCCTTGGTGAAATGAGGCAGGGTTCGGTACTTGAAGCCGAAAGGAATACGCTTTCCTTCGACTGACTGTTGACCGACCAACGCAGTCATTTGGGAAATGTTAATCGTGGAACCCTTGGATCCAGATCGTGCCATGGTGACAGCGTTATTAAGATCCTTCAAGCTGGCCTCAGTTCTAGTACCCGCCTTGTCACGGGCGGTGTTCAAAGCCTTAGAGACCAGAGATTCGAAAGTCTCACGGACATTCATACCCGGAAGCGACTCAAGGGTGTTAGCGGTGGCTTTCTGTGTAAGATCAGCGACCTCCTGCTTCTGAAGATTGATAGCCTCCTCAATCTTCGCAATCGTCCCCTTGTCTGGAATCGTATCACCGATACCAATACTGAAGCCATTGTGCAGAAGCCAGTAGTTGACAACGCGTTGACAGCCATTGAAGAATGCCATAGCAGCAGCTGGACCCTGCTCATTGAAGACGATGTGAACGATACCACCTCCAGTAGCTCCAACGTTCTTCTTTGCCAGGAGGCCAAACATAAGCTCGCCCTGATCAATAAGAAGACCGTCATCATTCAGAGGCGCGTCTTCGCGGGTGTCATTGGCCATATGAAGGTTGACGATCTTCGGAATGATCATGCTGATAACTTGCTTGCCGGTCCATCTGGGACGTGGCTTCAAGATGGCTGGTTGCGGAATAATGCCATCCCAGTCAGGGACCCACAGCAGAATGTTCATGAGAAGATCCTTCGTAATAAATGTATCTCGACGGCAAAGCTTGTACACACCAGCCAGAGTATCTTGAACAATACCCATAAGTGGACCATTTCGTTGGGGCGAAACGATGTTCAATGGAACCATGCAAAGCTGCATAACCTCAGCTCGAGTCTCCTCGGTCTGGGGAACGTGCAAGTTCATCTCATCGCCGTCGAAGTCGGCATTGTATGGAGAAGTAACAGACAAGTTCAGTCGGAAGGTCGAGTATGGCATGACTTTCACTCTGTGACCCATCATGGACTCTTTGTGCAAGGAAGGTTGACGATTGAAGATGATAAAGTCTCCATCAACAATGTGTCTCTCGACCTTCCATCCATACTCCAGAGAGATAGCACCTGCACGCTTGTGATGTCGCAAATCAATTCGAGTGCCATCGGATCGAATGACGTACTTGGCACCGGGATGCTCATTCGGCCCGTTCTGGACAAGTTGATGCAGCTTTCCGATGTTGTACGGGGTGACGGTTTCGGGGTAGGTGAGAGTTCGTGCGATACTGCGGGGAACTCCAACTTCATCCAGAGACAGGTTGGGATCACCAGTAATGACCGTACGTGCCGAAAAGTCGACACGCTTTCCCATCAAGTTACCACGAAGACGACCCTCCTTGCCCTTTAGACGAGCGCGAATCGACTTGACAGGTCTGCCAGACTTCTGCAAGGCTTGGGGCTGACCAGCGATATCGTTGTCCATGTACGTAGCAACATGGTATTGCAGTAGATTCTCGAAGTCCGCCAAAATATGCGCAGGAGAACCTTCCTGTTGAGCTTGTCGAACGTTGCCATTTGCACGAATAATATCACCAAGCTTGTATGTCAAATCGTCCTCTCCTCGCATGCCTTGACCCGTACCATCCATTGAAATACTCGGCCGAACAGGTGGAGGAGGAACTGGAAGAACAGTGATGATCATCCACTCAGGTCGCGCATAATCGGTGCTCAGGCCGAGGTCCCCAATTTCAGCCGTTGAAATGCTTCGAAAGACATTCAAAGCCATCTCTGCAGTGATTTGCTTTTTCTCGGCCGTTGCGCCATCATTGTCTTCGTCCTTTGGCACCTTCCATGTACCCCAGAGCTGCAAAGCCTGCTGGCGCACTTCGGGTTGAGTATTCCCACATCCACCATGCGCGCGCTTTGCGGCCTCCTTCGGATCCTCATTGAAACCATCGTCATTCGCAGCCACATCGCTATCACAGATCATCTTGGGCTTGCAAAGACGCCAGATCGTATCGAACCTACGCTTCGGGTCTCGAATCGAAACGGCTGCTTTGTACGCCGGATTACTCTGAGATTGTGATGTCAGCATAAAGGAACAAGCACACTACCCACACTACGTGGGAGAACTGACCCTGTCTAGCTTGACTCTGCCACAGTTGTGACAGACGATCTCCAGCAGCTTCTTAGTCTTCTTAAGAAAGCCGGGGTGAAAGACAGGCTTCGCCAACTCGATGTGGCCGAAGTGACCAGGACACTCAGACATATTCTGATCGCAGGTAGCACACTTGAACTGCCGATCGATAGAGCCCAGGCGCGGGTCGTTCAATCCTCCATCCCGGGGCTTCAGCTTGCTCTCGTCCATCGTCTCGGGGTATAGGATGTGAGCAACACTCATGTTCTTGATCTCCTCCGGCGATAGAAGCCCGAACTGGATCTCTTGGATTGTACGCAGCGGCGCATCGCTGTGCGCGAAGTTGAGGTTCGCCATGATGACGGTTGATGAGTCCTAAGGTGAACCCGGGCGCGGCGGGCGAGGGATTATGGGGAGACGACACGACGCGCGCGATGGTCTCGAGGGAGTCGCAGAGGGCTAAAGGACTCGAAACTCGATGGGACAGGCAGAGCGACTCAATGTCCAGGATGCAAAAGAGCGTAGTTGTCGCGATGGCGCTGATAGTAGCCCAGGGCGAAGGCCCGATGGCAACCTTCAGTCGTCTGACCACGAGATCTCCAGCGATGCAACGGGGACGGCGTAAAGAGTGTAGTGACTTTCTTTCTCGCGGGAAAGAACTTCAGAGAGGAATGCACGATGTCCGACGCGCGATTCCGGCGAGTTGGGGGTGATGGTGTTGATGGATGATTGTTTTGGGCTCAAGGCGACTCCGAAGTTCTTTCTTCAACTGCGCTTGCGGCTGAGAATATCGGCTAGCCGGAAGTGGACTAACTTGAGGCCTCCCTGATTCGCTCGCGTAATTGGGGCTCTCCCTGGCGGTGGCGTACGTTTGAGAAAATCTGACAGTTGACTCATTCGGCGAATAGGGGTGGAACATATGCATGACGATTCGCTGAGGTTTCTCCATGATTCAAAAAGGAGTGAATCACAGCGAAGAACAGTCAGTCATTGACAGCCTGCAGGAAAAGGGGAGAGGATTCTCAAAGTCACATGATACAATGTCACGAGTCTGATCGGTCTGTTCTCCCCTTTGAAGGTTGATAGGCCATCTGCCGCGGCAAATTGGTATCTTGGACTATTTCAATACTAGGGGCCGCATAAGCAGGTGCAAATGCAAAGAGTAAAAGCCAGATTTCTCCCTTTAAAGAGTATATTGCGATCTTGGGGAGGGCAGCCCCCCAAACCCCCCCGGTAACGAAGCAGCGTAGGAGAGAGTATTCTTTTAAAAGAGGACTTAGTTAGTAAAGAGTATTTGATCTTGGGGAGAACCCCTGAGCCCCCCCCTTTATAAAAAGGAGGAAGTAGAAAAAGATAAAAGTACCCCCCCTTAAGCCTCCGGTAGCCGGGCAAATATTTCTCTAGGTCATGTGATAAAACATTTTACCCTGAACCTCCTTAAAGGAGAGGGGGAAGTGGGAAAGGTAAGGGGAGCTTTTAATCTGGGGGGGAGACCCCCCAAACCCCCCTTAGCTTTCTAATAGGTTTTTAATTTTACAGGTTATGTGATAGTGCTTTTTTTGCAATCACGTGGACATTTTGCATCCCGAGTCCCCCCCCTAGCTGACGTAAACAAAACCCAGCTTTCGACAAGTCAAAATCTAGCTTTTAATCACCAAGTTGGTCAAGATATACAGAGACCGATGTACTGAATTCGCATGGGGCGCCACTCGACATTGACTAGGTGCACGCTGACCTCCGTTAGGCTGAAATTTCTGAGAATATTTCTCGTTTTTCGTCCCTCTGCATATTTTGTCCAAATGGTTCTGAATCCGAAAATACCTGTTTAGGTGGTGCTAGGATGTATCGGCTTGAGTCCAAGCCTATTTCCTGTCACAACATTGGACATTGTAAAGATTGACGTGTGCAGAATCTCTATTAATTATTTGTTATCTGCTCTCGAGCTATCTAAAGTCCCATAATCATATAAATAATACCTACCTTAACGTGGACATAAAAAGCGGTACTCCTTGCATTGTCCTGAGTCCAGTTGCAAATTTCGATACTTCATCTCTGAATATACCCTTGAGTTATGTTAAGGGCCTATCCTGCCACCACAGTACACCATACAGTTGTTTTTATTAGAGGCTTTAGAGACCCTTGCCGCCAAACCTCACTACACACAGTATTCCATCGTACTCTCTTCTTTTCTTTTCTGTTGAAATGAAGCTTGAATTGTGGTGTTTTCTATGGAAGTTCCGGCTTCCTTAAAACTCTGGAAATTACGTCTCCATTTAAAAGTGGGCCATATAGTGCACAGCCCCTGATCCTCCCACATTTTCTTTTTTTAAGGGCCTCCAGGCTGACGAAATTCCCTTAGGCTTAATAGTCCGACTATTAAAAGTATTACGCCTTTACTTAATTCTAAGATTTTATTAAGAGTTAGGTTATAGTTTATTGTAGAACAATTAAATGTTAAGAAAAAAATCGAGGTTCTCGTAATTATTTCTAGGCATTGACATTGAATATAGGGTAGTAGCGGGGACCCTGGTCAAAAGTTAATTGCGACTAGCTTTTAAAATCACACAAAAAAGGCGATCTATTATACGGTGGCGCTATTTTATTTCAGATAGAGGGCTCATTTACGGAAGGTCCCGTTGCCGTGAGAACAGTAAATTTCAAATGGTGTATGGTTTATGGAGTCATATCAAATTAGCAGGACAAGCCCTGAGATGACATTAAAAGTCAAGTCAAATTCCTTTGTATACTCAAATCTCTTGAATTTTGCTACCCTCTCACTGACATAAAGCTCTAGCCTAGCTTTAGACATGACATTGAAACCACAGTAGCCTTCTTCTAGTCTGACGTGAGATGCTCCAGATTTTCCCGATGAGAATCTCAACTTTCTATTGGTGTGGGAGACGAATGCGAACTGAATCAATTTTCGATAAGCGAAAGCGAGACTATGCATTCGACTGTTTAAAGCTACTGTAGGATCGGGGCAGGCTCAGTTATAACACAAACACAGCCAGCTTTTACATTTAATAAGCTGCATCCACTTCCAAGCCTTTGACAAGAGCCATCCTCAGCTCCGCTCAAATTTGATGTTTTGATACCTATAACGATACAACTTCAAGATGCTTACGAAGGAAATGTTGTCACAATACCTGCCAGATAATTGGCCGTGGCTGCTACTCGCTGCCGTCGTAGCCTATTCGTCCTTTTGGATACTGACATTCATCCAGCATCGACGTTTCTATCACAACCTTGTAAGTTTGAAAGAACTAATTGCCCTTCTGTAAACCTAGCTATTTACCAATTCCTACAGCCTACGCCACCCCATGGCCTACTTTATGGAAACATACCACAACTTCTGGAGGCGAGGAAGAAATTCCCGCCAGACATTCATCCTCTAGCATATTTCACTTCCATCGCCCAAACCTACAATATGCGGGGCCTGTTTTACTTAGACACATACCCCATCGCAGAGCCAATAGTGGTCATCGTCGACCCCGACGTAGCAAAGCAAATCCAAACATCGCCCAAAATGTTCACTCGGCATCCAGAGGCACTCCGGTATTTGAAAGAAGTGCTCGGCGCCAAAGGGATCTTCTTCACACATGGAGAGACTTGGTCTCGGACTCGAGGCTGGTTCAAACCAGCTTTCTCGATGTCCCATCTCTTATCCTTGGTACCGGGGGGCATGGTCGAGGAGACATTGGTGTTCAAGGAAATTCTGACCGAGCTCGCAGCTTCCAAGCAAAGATTCCGCATGTTCGATCTCCTGCAGCGTCTCACATTTGACCTCATTGGACGAACAGTAGCCGATGTCAGGACCAAGTCTCAGACGGAATACTCTGCTGTTCAGGTTTCGCACAGCAATGCCACTCGTGCGATCCCTGGTAAAAGCGATTCGATTTGGAAGCGGCTTACGAAGAGCATTACATTCTATTGGAGCATAAGAAATCTAAATAAATATCTGCTAAAGATGATTAGGGACAAGTACAAAAATGAGCGGGAGGATGATAGGGACATGAGTATTTTAGACTTGGCGTTGAGGGGATATTCGCGAGATAAGGGAACGCTTGATGGCGGCAACATGGCAAGAGCCGATTTGGATCACGAGTTCATGGAAATCGCTCTTGATAAGTAAGAGTCTTCAATTTCCCGAATCCAGTGCTTCACCCTACTGATTCTGGTCTGATTCACAGCGCAAAGACTTTCTACGCTGCAGGGGCTGACTCAACACCCTACGTCCTCGGAGTGAGAACCTCTTCTTCCCTTTCACCTACCCCAATTTCACTTACAACAATCCACAGTACATTTACTACCACCTCACCAAAAACCCCGAAATCCTCTCACGCGTTCGCGCAGAGCACAACCAGATATTTGGCAACCACATCGAGACGACACTCTCCAACATCAAAGCTAAACCCCACCTCCTAAACGACCTCCCTTTCACCCAGGCCATCCTTAAAGAAAGCCTCCGTCTCCACCACATCGGCTCCATTCCCCGAAAAGCAGTCCCCGGCAGCACCGTCACCTTCGAAGGCCGTACCTACCCCATTGACCACCATATGCTCCTCATTCTCGGGGGTGCCATCCAGCGCGATCCTCGCTATTTCTACTCCCCGAACACCTTCGATCCCGATCGCTTCCTACGACCCGATTTCCACCCAGATTCGAAGTCGGCATATATGCCATTCGAGAAAGGGCCAAGAGATTGTATTGGCCAGCAACTGGCTATATTGGAGATGAAACTTGTGCTTGTTTTGACGCTGAGGTACTTTGATTTCGAGACTGTGTATGCGAAGGATGCGGTGAAAGTGGAGGGGTGGGGTGATGAGGCGTATGCTATGAGACCGCTGTCTGGCAAGCCGAAGGATTTTCTTCCTATGCGGGTGAAGTTGAGGGAAGCATAAGTAGTGGTATTCATATCCTTCATTATTAATCGTCAGCCAGAAACATCTGTGACTCGTGGACCTTTTCTACGCCCAAACAATATTTCTTAGGTTGCACTCATTATTCGTCCATCGCCCGCACATCCTCACAGACAGCATCTCTATCCTACCTCATCGTCACAACCTCTTCCGCACTCGTCGGATGAATCGCCACAGTAGCATCGAAATCATTCTTCGTTGCCCCCATCTTAATCGCAACAGCAAAACCCTGCAACATCTCACCCACACCCAGCCCAATCAAATGCAGACCCACAACCCTCTCCTCCGTCCCCTCACACACAATCTTAAATTCTGTCGGGTTCCTCTTCTTCTCCTCTTCCGGAAACGGAACATAAAACATGTTCGTGAATTTTGTATGATAGACTTTGATGTTGGAGCTGCCGAATTTGGAGATCGCCTGGGGTTCGGTGAGTCCAATAGTTCCGACTTCCGGGTGAGCGAAGACGACGGTTGGGATATTTTCGTAGGGGAGGTAGGAGTTTGAGAGATGTGGGGGGCCGAACAGGCGGTTGGAGAGGTGGCGGCCTGCTGCTATTGCAACTGCTGATTGTCAGCAAGGATATCAGAGAGATTGAGGGATATTGCACACCAGGAGTCAACTCCAACTGTCCCGTCACATCCCCCAAAGCATAAATGCCCTCCACACTGGTATTCTGAAACTTATCTACAGTCACATACCCCTTCCCATCTGTCTTGACCCCTGCCTTCTCAAGCTCCAAACTCGCAGTCTCAGGACTCCGTCCCACAGCCCAAAGCAACTCATTAACCTCCATGCTTCCCCCACCGTCCATTACCAACCTCAACACCTTCTCCCCTCCGTCCACACTAAGTTTCTCAACCCTCTCAAACCCCTTATACCCTTTATGAATCTTAACCCCAACACTCTCATACCTCGCCGTCATCGTCTCGGATATCATCGGATCAAAAGACCTCAAAAACTTGTCTTCTCGGATAAACATGCAAACTTCAACGCCGATAGCATTCAGCATCCCCGCCATCTCAACAGCAATGTACCCCGCTCCCACAATCGCAGTCTTCTTCGGCAATTTCTCCAGTGCGAAGAAGCCCTCATTCGTAATGCCCAACTCCGCCCCTTCAATCCCAGGAACAATCGGGTATCCGCCCGTAGCAATACAGATATGTTCCGCTTTGAACGTCTTCTCCCCACTCCCATCTTCAAGGGAGACGGAAAGGGTTTTTGGAGAGATGAATTTGGCGGTTCCATGCACGAGCGTGATTCCTTCTCGCGACCAGTTGGATTCATAGGCTCGATTTAAAGAGAGGATATTATCGTCGCGCTTAGCTTTGAAATGGGCGAAGTCGAAGGGAATGTTGGCCGGAGTGGCAAAGCCATAGTGTGTTGAGTCGCGCAGTGCTTCGGCCATGGAGGCGAAGTTCCAGGTTATTTTCTTGGGGACGCAGCTTGCGGATGTCAAATGATGAAAACTGAAGGGACGACGAAGGATTGAGAGAATTGAAGACAATACTGGGGAAGAAACAAGTAGATGTCAGGAACAAAATTCAGTCCAGACGAAAACCGTTCCAATACTCAAACAAGCGATGCAAAGTTTAACTCCACTAAAAAAGGGGGTTGCCACGCCTAAGAAAGATTTTTAAGTAGAAACCAATTTTCCTAAGTCAAGGGGCACGGTGCAAGATTGATCACTTGGTCAAGCTCTCTTCATTCCTAGAGGCACTTCCCCTCCGCCTCTTTAGAAACAAGAAAGCAAACCCACCCAACATTAACACAACACCCCCCACTAATCCCATTCTCAATCAACAACGTCTTCTTCCCATACCAACCAGCTGCTCTTCTTGCCTACCCCTCACCTATCAGCACTGACCCTAATCTCGAGCGGGCTACACTCCCACAAGGGCTGGGAGAAGAGAAATAGACTTACAGTCCCCGAACCACCACTTCCGCCTCCGATGACAATATACTCAAATTCCTCTGGCTCTGCTGGGATCGGCGCCATCGTGTTTAAGCCTCTTTGTCTCACTGTCCTGGATGTTAATCTTATGTTTGCATGTGAGAATATCGCAGCCGTACGACGAGGCTGGAAGTGGGAAGACAAGAGAAGCAAACGAGAAACGGAACGTCGCATACTTATGGACGACCCTCGAAGGCGATGGAGTTGGTGTAGACGGCTGGTTGATGAAAGTACAGGATTCCATTGGAGGGGTTGAGTAAGCAGCCCGCAGGATGCGCCAATAGGGAATAAGGCAGTGATGAGAAATCACCCACATGCTTTGTCCGCCTGGTAATCAGTAGTTATGCAGGTATCCGTTCTGAATGGAGAAAGCAGTACCAGTTTCCGTTTTGAGCATTGAGGTACGAGGAGGTACATCAGGCTCTATTTCACTGAACGCCTTGTTTTGGTAGAACGCCAAGTCCTGCTGTTGAACGCCCCCTACCGTCCCCAACGCCATGCAATGCAAAAGGATTCAAGGGAGCGCGGAACATTGGCTAGAAAGAAGAGATCACCGCCTCCGACTTTTAACCTTCTTCTTCCCCTCCGCATCACTCCCACCCACACCCTCCTCCCCCAGCCCATAATCCACCCCCTGCCCACTCGGACTTTTCCTCCGCATCTCGCCCCTCCCTACAGCAACAAACTCCTCCTCACTCTCGCTATCAATCAAATCCAATTGCACCGGCATCCTGAACGCACTAATCCCCTCCTCATCAACAATCTCACCCTTGACGGGCTCCACAGTCAATACATCCACCTCTTCATCCTCCAGATCTAGTCTTCGTTTATGAATTTCCTCTTGCGGGTGGATGTCGAATTCGTCTTCGTACTCGATGTACTCGACATTCTCTTCTACTTCGACGAAATCGGGCGCGAGTGCTGACCAGCGTTGCGAGGGCATGATGGACCAGATATGTATGCGACCGCTTTCCAATCCGCAGGCAGCAATGAGAGGGCGGTGAGGATGCCATTCCACGACTCCATGTTCCTCCTTCGGGCCTTCAAGGATCTTGACCAAAGAACCGTGATTTCGTTCCCAGATGTAGATATCGTGGTTATTGTACGTGCTTGCCGTGACATACTCCCCCGTGGAAGAGAACGCAACATGGTTCCAACTCAGCTTGTTCACCACATCCTGGAACTTATGTTCGACTTCTATATCTATCGTATCTGGATCAAGATCCGCAGCTGAGAGGTTTGGGAGTTGTATGGTGCGGATAATCCGATCTTGAGCATTGACTACCACATCTCTCCCCGAACCCGTCAAGCGTAGGTATATCACAACGCCCGTGCAGATCTTCGTAGAATAGATGGTTGTCCTCGTAGAAACCTCGATGATGTTCAACCACCCCTTGTTCGTGCCAGCCAGTATGTGTTCCCCGCTCGCCGTAAAGACTGATACTGTTGTAGTCTGCTTCGCGTCCTGCGCAGCCTGTTTATCGGAAATCGGTTCGTCTTCATCGTATTGATTTCGTTTGGGCGCAGAGGGGAGATTCGACTTGATGACCTTGGGTCCAGAGGCGTCAACGAGCAATGGCTGGTCCTCAAAAAGACTGACTACGAACATCAAGCTGTCCCCAACTTATTAGCCCTTCTCCCTCCAATCTTTTCTCCTAGAACCCCACAAATTGAAAGGGAAGAGAACTAACTGATTCCAAGGATGTAATTCTGCAATATAAACCGGTGCCTCAAACCGTACACTCCTCACAATGCCCCCTGTACTCAAATCCCAAATATTACACTTCCAATCCTGGCTACTTGTCAAAAGATACCTGCCATCCCTGCTCCAACTCAGACTCTGCACTTGCCTCGTATGTCCCTTAAGTTTTCGTGCCACGCCATTGGTCTCCACGTCAAAAATCACGACGGTGCCGTCGACGCGTCCCGCGGCCAGGAAGTCGCCTTTGCGGTTGAAGCGCACGCAGGTCGCGTGGCCGCTGCGTAAGGATCCGGTGGTAGATTCGGGGTAGTCTTGGGCGAGGACAAAGGGGTCGGTTAGGGAGAGGTTCATTGTGCCGGTATTTGGATGGTTGTGGAGAGGTGATGGGGGGGGGGGAGTCGAAGATTGCCGACAAGGCTGGAATTTTTGACTGAGAAGGCTGAAAGTAATGATATCACGTGATGCGAAACAATAAATAAAGATATATTGCTCGTAGAAGGTGAGTGTTGGTTGAAGATGGATTGATTTGGAGTGTTGGAATGTGCCGGGAAGATTTCTGCAGAGAATTCAAGAAAGTTTGTCACTGAGAAAGGCAAAGTAGGCGCAATGGAATTTCAAATCGCAAGGATGCACGGCCTAGACATTACTCTCCGAGTCTCCATAACGTCTCACAACAATGGAATTAGATTTCCTTTTTAAGATTATATGCATGATTCTATTCAGGGTAAATCCGAGAAAAATTCACGTTTGCGCGAACGAAGAATCCGTACTGTTGTGCAGTCTGATTCATCAACATCAAACGTAAGAAATACATTGACAGCTTCCCTCTAAATTAGCAGAACCATCCACACCTTTCCCAACACAGATTCACCTAAGAATACATACGAGAGAGAGGGGGAGTAGGTATTAGTCATTACAGAGCCCTAAACCCACCTCTCCACTAGTTCTTCTCGTCTCAATCGCTCAGCCAGTGAGCGCCTAGTAGACAGAGCACCCGCGAGGACACTTGTTGTACTCAGGGAAGATGTGGTACTGATTCTGATCAATACGATCTAGCTGTTGGGCACACAAGACCTGCAAGTCTCTCCGCAACAGTGGTGGTAAGCGGGCGCACCGTATTCCCAGTATCGCTCTCCTCGCCCGCGATGTCAGGAAGAGCAGCCTGAGAAATCTGAAGCAAGAAACACCCCAAATTGTTGCCCTTCGGCAAGTCCCCAGCATTGAAGACACCCTTTGTCAAAGATCCAAGGTCAACGATAGTGAGTGAGTCAATTTTGCCAGTGTTTGCAGTGACGTCGAGAAGAGGATACTTCTCGCCGAAATCAAGGGCGTCAGCTACAGCAAGAAACTTGGGATCGTGTACCCGTCGTCGATGACGCGTTTATACCAGTATCTGGGACACGTTCGTGGCCAGGGCCCAGGCGTGTAACTGAACTTCCGGGACTTGCCAGCGATGGAGAAGAAGGACATGAGTGGTTTCTTGCTGAGGCTGCGTTCGGGGAACTCAGTGTAGTTGGCAATCATTCGCACGGGGAAGGAGAAGCCGGCGGGCAAGACGGGCACCCCAGGGAGAGGGGTGTAGAAGAAGTACGGGTTGCGGGTCACAGAGTCGTTGGAGCGGGCGGTGCGAAAGTCGATTAGGTTGGCATATTGGGTGTCGGGGTCGATGTATTCGATCAAGGCGTCATAGTATTGTTGGAATTGGGGTACTTGGACTTCGTAGTCGTTACCACTGGACAGTTGTAAGCTTTTTTTTTAATGCCAGAGCCTTGGAATGACTTACTAGAGATAGAGATATCCTCGGATTGGCGAGGTATCAGCCTCATAATTGTGAGACCCAGACAGACCTGAAGGAGCACCAGCAAGGGTGCTGCGCTTGCCGCTCTGGGATTGAGCGAGAAGTTGGCGGTGCTCTTTGGCGAGTTTGTGGAAAGCAGCAACTTATACTGCTGAGAGGGCCAAAATGGCCAGACACAAATGAGAAGTCTCCATCGTGGGGGAAATGAGAAACGAGGATGAGAAAAAAATCTGATAGGTCAATCTGCATATCCGCGAAGTTCGAAATAAGGTTATGGAGTTCCCTATCAGAACAATGCGTGTGGAGTGATCGGAGCTAAGCCTGAAAGCCGATGCGTCTAAGATAGCTTTTGAGACAATTGACAACGCATCCTTGACGGAGTCAACAAAAAAAAGCTCTTAGCGTATGAGATCGATACTACAGAGCTCTTCGTGCACAAAATTATGGAGAGAGGCTGATGACTTCGGCTGGGATGCACGGGAACATAGGAACAAAACCTGAGGTTTGCCGATTGCCGGATGTGGAGTTTCGGCTTCCATCTGTATGGGACTGGGGCGGCTGTACCTGGGCATAAGCGGGCTCCCATGCGCTGCCACCTTCGTCCGCCTCCTGATTTGCACTTCCGACTCCTCCCAATTCTATCTTCATGAGACGGAGGCTGGTGCATAGAGATCCTTGATGTCGCGATCGCGAAGACAGCACCGGAGCAAACGTGGCTTAATGTGAGGACTCTATGTGAAAACCCCGACAAGCTGTCAATTGCAGGGGCTTAGTCCGGGGTGTTGTTCAATTTATCAATGTCACGCTGTGAAGTGTCGTTGATGTTGTCGCCAAGCCAGAACGTGAGGTGCCACCACTAGGGCTCCTATCGAATCGAATCGAATCGAACTTTTAGTAAATTCGATTCGACCATTTCGAATCGAACTTTTAATAAGTTCGATTCGAGCGAATTGTTCGAAAATTCGAGCGAATATTCGATTCGAGCGAACTCTCGTGACCTTTGTAATAAAAATCACGTGAAGATATAAAAATGTAACAATTACTAGTGACTATTGATAGCAACTAATAAGAATTATTACTTATCACTTACTAGTATATCACGAACTTCTCCTAAATCGCGTCTCGTGTTTTGAACGTGCTAAGACCCGTGTTTCAGCTACGAAATAACCTCAACTGAACCCCTGAAACGTATGTGACTAAGTATACTAATTAAGAAGTTCGTATACTAACTGATTTATATTAGAATGGCGCCTACAACTCCCTCCCAAAGCACACCCCTTCGTCGATCACTCCGTATTACCTCCAGCCCTTCCAATGATTCAATCGTCGTTGATACTACTCCACGACCTTCCTATACTCCTATTGCCTCGAAAACTACGAATCCCGACTGTGAAACAGTAGTCGAATCACCAACAACTCGCAAGCGTAAACTCGATTTTCGATCTCTCCATAAATATGGTTTTCAAGGCCCCCCTCTTGCTTCCTCGAAAAGCTGCCCTCCTGCTAAAAAAGCACGTATTGGAGCTGCTACAAAGGCTCACGAATCATCCCAGGTAGCCCTAATTCCTGAGGAATTAGAGGAGGAGGAAGGAGAAGATGAGGATATACCTGAAAAGAAGAAGAAGACGAATGCTGCTGGCAAGCGAGCTTGGTGGTGGAAACACTATACAATAACAACACTTACTACGAAATATGATAAGGGAAAGGGCAAGAAGAAAGAGAGTGTTTTCGACGAGAAGTATTCCTGTAGGATCTGCAATAACTGGAACCGTAAAGCCTCAAAACTTAACGGATCAACAACTGCTTTGAGCCAGCATATCGAGGGTTACCATAATCGTAGCGACGACGAGGTTATTCCCACTAATCAAAGCAAGAAAACTAGCCTGGACTTCTTCGTCATTGGAAAGGAGGTTATACCTGAATTCGAAGAAGGAATGGTTGATTGGATTGTCGATACATGCCAGCCTTTTACTACCTCTGAAAACAAGAAGTTCAAGGCTATGATTCGCTCTACTGGGTATACTGGGCCGATTATTGGAGGGGATACAATTGCGAATCGCGTTAATAAGAAACTCGAAGCTTCTGAAAAAGACTTGATTGCTCTTTTAGAGCGTACTTCAGTTACAGTTGCTATATCGTTCGACGGTTGGACAAGCACAAATAACCTCTCAATGTTTGCTATGAATGGCAAGTGGGCAGGCCCTGATATGAAGATATATCAGGCTTGCTTGGACTTCGTCGAAATCAAGGGAGCTCATTCGGGGAAGAACCTAGCACAGCTAGTATATAAGAGATGCAAGCAATTGGGTATACTTCAAAAGATTATTTCGGTTACTGGAGATAACGCCTCGAATAACGACACTTGCGCTCGTCATCTTCACAAAATGATGACCTATATATACGACGAGCACCTAGATCCGATGCCTGTTCACGCCCAATCCATGAGATTTAAGGGGGAAGCTAGCAAAATCGACTGCTTGGCTCACGTGAACAACCTCGTTGTGAAGGCGATTCTGGAGTCCCTAGGCTCAAGTACGCACAAGAAGGCCTGTGAATTCCTTGATCGGGTAAAGGATAAGGGTTGGGAATCTGAGGGTTTTGCTATGCCGTCAGCAGCAGGAGATATTGCTGTTTTACGTATAGTGGTGTTGTGGATGAATCGGTCTCCTCAAAGGGTTCAGGAATGGCTAGCACAAGAAGGTGTTACTTGTAAGATCCCGTACGACGTCGATACCCGCTGGAATTATACTCTAGTTATGCTAGAGGTAGCCCTCAAAAACCGAGCAGCTTTGAAAGCTTTCATTCGGGATCATACTGAATTACGACACCTCTCCTTTGGGAACGAGCGTTGGAATCGCCTCAAACAGATCCGGGACTTATTGGAACCATTCGAGAAGCTTACGCTATTCGTATCACGAGAAGAGCCTACAATCCACCGTCTCCCGAATCTCTACCTTACGCTTGAAAACATCCTCAAGTCGATTATGAAAAAGGAGGGGAAATACGCTTTATACGACCAGTCTCTTCTTCAAGCTGCCCAAAAGGGACTTGATAAGTTCTACGGATATTACAACGAAATGAAGAAGAACGATATGTACTGGATAGCTTGTTGTCTTGACCCTAGGGTAAAGACTAACTGGCTAACGAGAAATATCCCTGATCACAAGGAGATTCTAAATAGGATCAAAAGCTTCCTCAAGGAAGCCTACCTAGCTGAAGAGAAGCTCCCAGAACGACCTCGTGATTCAGAACAGCAAACGAACTTCGAACTGGAGTTCCTTCAGGAATATGGCTCTGTTATTACGATTGAAGACGATATTGAGCAATATTTCAATGGGTCGGTCGTAAGCTATGATGCAAATTCAAAGCTGAATTCAACTGAGTGGCTTTTGAACTGGTGGAATACGCACAAGCATGAGTATCCCCTCATGTTTCAAGCTGCACGTGATTTTCTTCCTGTTCCAGGGGCTGAGGTTGACGTTGAACGATTGTTTAATATTGCAAGGGAAATGCTAGGACTTCGTCGTGGTTCTATGTCTGCAGAGACTCTACGGGCCTTGATTTTAATTAAGGACTATATGCGTCGTCAAGCAGTTGGCCAGGTCTAAATAGTATTGAGAATCACGTGTATGGTGGGTGTACTGTACTTAGAGTTGTGGGAATAGCTTCAAAAAAATCGAAATATCGTTAAAATTACCCCTATCCGCTGACAGGTGAATGGCTTATATAATTACTTATAACTCACGTGAAAAGTTCGATCGAACTTCGAATATTCGATCGAACTTTTAGAAAAAGTTCGAATTGAATTCGAATCGAACTTTTTATAAGTTCGATTCGATTCGAATCGCCCGAATTCGCTCGAATCGAACTAATTCGACGATTCGATAGGAGCCCTAGCCACCACCGAACCGCCACGCGGTTTCACTTTTCCATCAACGCTAGGGTCCTCGATCTGCTGTCGTGCTAGCCGACTTGGCGGGACTGACTGTACCTCTTCTAGTAGTCCCGCGACGTCAAGCTCCCCATAGTGGGAGGTTGCAGTGCCGAAGTCGTTGTTGGCAATGAAGATCAGCATTGCTTTTAACGTTGGCGCTTGAGTGGCGCCTGCTTCGGCTGTTTTTAGGCGAGTTCGCCTACAACATCGCCTGAATAACCTAATCTTTCTTTTTTCTGGCACACCTTATCGTACCATGTCATTGGGTTCCAAAATCTATCTGTGACACAGCCTCGGTACTATCAAGCACAACAATCGGTTTCTGCGGAGTTGCAATCGACCTCGGCGGGAGGTCGAGACGGCAAGTCGGCAGTATCTAATGACAGCCATGACTACTTCGTAGTGAAGCTGATATTAACTCTCAGTTGTGATTCTTTGTGAACCGCAAGTCTCACACGGCTACGCGAAACAGAACCTTCCTTCCACAGATCAATACCCCTTGCAACCCTCGCCTCTTCATGGCGGATATCTGGATTTTATAAAACACGAATCTCTTGGCCGGCTTATACTTGAAGCAGGAAGAGAGACTCCTTCCTAGAAGATTTCTGCCATTATTTTTGCGGGTATGGCCGCGTATTTGGGATCACATCTCCATCCCTTGCGGCTTTCTTCATGAAGAAAATTTCAGCATCTCATTGGATGGCAATGCTTGGCGATGTTGAGCTCGTGCTTTCAGAGATGCGAAAAGTGGAACAAGCCAGTTTTCTTGATGCGTCATTCGGTCATCAGCAAAAGTAATCCGTGGAAGCTCTTTAGCAGAGGTGGTTTCTACTGCAAGTGGGCAACGACGTCTGTGCCCACCTTTGTGAAACTATGGCCGAGACAGTGACAATTCTTAACATATCGAGGTTGGATGATTCAGCAAGTTCACATCCGCAGTATTAGAAAGATTACGATCATGACTTCAGTAACATTAACCACCGCCTCAGATACATGCAGGGAAGATTTGATTGCCATATAACAACAGCGGTAGGACTCGCAAGCATTATGCTCAATGGCCTATCCGTGAAGGTAAAGCAGTGAAAACTCTGACAATCATCGCGTTGGTATTCGCTCCCTTAGCACATACCGCATCACTACTTAGCACAGGAGACAATGTCTGCCTGAATCCAAGAGCACCGGCGTGTACTTCAAAGTCGCCCCTGACATAGAGTCGATCCGCCTAGGAGATTTGGATTTAAGCAGCAAATCCGGGGAAAACACGTGGTAGGGGGGCTGGGGGTGCCGAAATATATCATTGATACTGTCGCCTTCTTAGCTAATTTCGTAAAGGATGAGAAACTCTACTGGAAATCTCGGAAACCTATTTGCTACGCCATTGGGGTATACCCCACTTCGTGACACAAACCTTAACGCCTTGTGTTTCAGCCCCGATAGAGGTCCCCGCGCGAACCTTATAGGTTGCACATTACAATATTAGAGGTTTCAGCATCGAGTCTATTCTTTGCGATTGGGAATATCTTAAATGTTCGTTAGGATTTTTGGTTCCTCTTCGCATTTAAGTTTGATAATAATGCGACTATTAGTATTTACAAGACCACGACCATATACTAGTTTAAATAATAGCTCCGTCACTCAAAGGGTCAAGTAACTCCAAGACTTGAGCTTTGAAGATTGTTCTCTAGTGTATAATATCAGAGCCCACGTTAAAATAATAAAGAAGTTTCAGAAGTTCACACTTTTGCATAATTATGAATAATATATTAACATGTTTTAAACCTTCGCAAAGTCGCGCAGTATAATTATGCTCCGCCAAGAGAAAAAGAAGAGTATTCGAACCCCGGATAATGTCTAAAACACCTAGAGAACATTGCACAACTATGCCTTTCAACACTAGAACCTTATTTTCAGCTAATCCTTAATTACACCGGAATTTCCGCCTCCGCTGCGCCCACACATTTTAGAAAATATAAATACTTGTCGCATCTCGCCTTCTTTCAGGTTC